>PVIC010021454.1:0-28679 GCA_004025085.1 Thryonomys swinderianus
CTGCTAAATGCCTGAGTTCTGCCTGACTCTGCAGCCTATGAGTTCAGCAGTTGGACTTTACTGCCCCACTCCAGATTTCTTTATCCATCCTTATATTTACTTAGAATCTTTTTACATCATTTTCTAGATTCTGGCTCCTTGCTTTTCTTTTGAGCTTGAATGTGTACCTTGCCTTAGATGTTACTTCCTGCAAGGACCCTCGTCTGGCCTTTTGCTCTTACAGTATGTAATCTCCATTTGCTCTGTCATTTCATATTTTGTCAGTCATATCAATATATGTCTCCCAAATTCCTGTGCTGCATATCTAAGCCCCAGACTGTTACTTAACACTATGCTGTTTGGAAGTGGTGCCTCTGGGCAGTTAATAGGTTCAGAGGAGGTCCCTGTTCCAGGGGTATTTCTTTAGAAGAAGAGACATCAGAAATCTTGCAAGTTCTCTCTCTCTCCCTCTCCCTCTCTCTCTGTCTCTCTCTCTTTCTCCCCCCATCAATTAAAGACACATGACAACGGTGGACATCTGTCAATAGCTCTCACCAGAATCTAATGTTACTGGTATGCTGATCTGGCCTCCACAACTGTGAAAAAAAATTATGTTATTTAAGTCACCTTGGCTATTGAATATTGTTATGACAGTTTTAGCAGACTAAATTATGTATGACATGATATCACATATAATTATATATGTTATACTGTATATTTTATGTGATACTATATTTCATTGCATTATACTAATATATTTTCCGTATTTTATTCTAGCTTATTTTTCTCATCTATTATTTCTCTTTTTTAGTTTATTTTTATCTTTAGTGGTACATTGTAGATACACATCATGATCACATTCAATATTGGGAATTTGTACCAGTATATGCCACAATTTAACTCTCTTTTTTCCCATTCCCCTACTGACCCAACAACCCCCCCACCCCCTAAATACATAAGCTTTCTTAAAACCATGCAATGCACAATTTGAAGTTTCACAAAAGTCAGAATTCATCTCATTATTTGTCTCCACACACTTACATATTGCACAGCACATAGCAGGTATATAATAATATTTGATGAAAGCCCTTATTATCAATGAAGGAAGAATTCCAGTCTTCCTGAATAACTACCACTGTCAATAAAAGTGTTCCTCAAGTGGCAGTAGCCTGGGTTAGTGTTTCTACTGAGCCTTCTCCTAATTTCAGTGAAACTTCTGACCCATAAGCTTTTCAGCCCAACCAATTTGTTCTGTCCATTAACACTTCCTGAGCTAATCTCAGTTTTGTGTATATATCCTGAGGGATTGTGGGCAGGTCTTTTTCCATCCTTGAATTTCAGGTGTCTCATCAATATTAGTTATAATGTTAGACTCCAGTTGCTTGGACCAAAGAGCACTGCTTTGTCTCATTATCTAAGACAAAGGAGAACTGCAAAGAGAAGGATACATACAGAAAATTTCTAAGCTCATTATTCACCCTGACAGTCAAAAAGCAGTTCTCTCCAACAGTGGAGAAGGGCTCCTTTTTCCCTGCAGCCTCGCCAGCATTTATCACTGGTTAATTTCACAATAGCAGCCATTCTTTGTGGCATGAGATGAAATCTCAGTGTTGTTTTCATCTGCATCTCTTGAATGACCAGTGATGAACATTTCTTCATATGCTTCTTGGATACTTTTACTTCTTCCTCTGAGAAGTGTCTGTTCATTTCAGATGCCCATTTTTGAATTGGGTCTTTAAACTTGGGTCAGGGGCTGATTTGTTTAAGTTTTTATATATTCTAGATAGTAGCCCTTCATCTGAGGAACAACTAGTAAAGATTTTCTCCCTGTTGTTAGTTGTCTTTTAGCTGTGATAGTGGTTTCTTTTGCTGTGCAGAACCTTTTTAGTAGGATGAGATCCCATTTGTTGATTGTTTCTGCTAGTTCTTGTGCTATAGAGGTTTTCTTCGTGAAGTCTCTGCCTAAGCCAATGTCTCCAAGAGTTTTACCTAACCTGTTTTGCAGGAGGTTTATTGTTTATGTTTTAATGTTTACCTCTCTAATCCATTGTGATTTTAGTTTAGTACACAGTGAAAGAGATTGTAGACTTGTGTAACCATTGTGGAGATCAGTGTGGAGATTCCCCTGAAAACTAGGATTAGAGGTTCCATTTGACCTTGCTATTCTTTGAGTGTAAAAAATACACTCAAAGGAATTAAAAGAATCATTTCATAAAGACATACATGTACCCATATTCATAGCAGCTCAGTTTGTTATAGCCCAATCTTGGAAATAACCCAGATGCCCATCAACTGGAGACTGGATAAGGAAGACAAGGTTTTTAAAAAAAATAAAATGGAGTATTACTCTGCCATAAAGAACAATAAGTTTCATTCATTTATCTGCAGATTAATACACATTGAGGGCACACTAATATGTGAAATAAATAGATCAAAGATATGTAAATATCATATCTTTTCTTTGGTGTGAGAACTTATAGATGTAAATGAGTTCTAGAATGTATGATAGATTTTGTGAAATAGGAAATATTCAAAGGGAATGTGGGAAGGGAAAGTAATGAGGGTAAAGAATAAATATGATCTGAAAAGAAAAGAAAGCACTTGTATATAGTGGGTGGGTGCTTGTGGTAAAAATGAGAATTAACTCATGCCATATACTGGTACAAATTCCCCAATGTTGAAAGTGATTGTGCACTGTATATAAAATGTACCAATAAAGAATTCAATTTTTAAGAAAGTACTTCTCTGGGTCTAGAGATGTGTGTGATGTGGTCAGAGAAGGTTATTTGCTTCGTGCTGCAGAGCTCCAGCTCTGAGAAACTAGAGAAAGCAGGATCTATGTTTTGTAATCTCTTGCAACAGACTGCATGTGCCAAGGCGCTGCAGATCAATTTGTGGTGTTAAAGTGCTCTTGCTCTTTCCGGAGGGGCATTGCCCTGAATATTTAACAAGGCAGGTAATAGTACTAAATGACAGTGGAATTGACTTGGGTGGGATGGCTCAGCTGTGGCCTGAATTATGAAACTGCAAAGAGGGGACAGACAAATTGATTTGGGTCCAATTTCTTCTTTATATCTTGCTCTAAATCTATGAACTGTGCTCTGAGCAGCTTTCTGTCAGATAATAGAAAACACTTCCTTTAAGTGATTAACTTGACAGGCTTTCATTTGTATCTGGGCTGCCTGAAGCTACTTGTAACTCCTATCTTTCATGTTTACAGTTCTCTTTCTATCTGGGATTTGTTTGTTCATTTATTCATTCATTCAAGCAGCTTTGATTGAATTTCTACAGTGTATGCTAAAAAATGGTGGTTCTTGGAAGGAAAAGTGAGTAAAAATGTTTTTTGCTGTACAAACTCCTAGTCTAATAGAACAGGCAGGTGGAAGGATATATTGGTGCATTCGTGGTCAGTGTGGTAGTGTTAGGGAACTGCAAAACCCCTAAGAAAGAATTCACACAACTCCTGGGTGGATCATCAGAGGAGACATCTCAGCAAATGTGTCTCTGACTTTGATCTATTATTATCCCAAATTTCAGTAATTAGGCAACTCACTGAATCTCTTGAAGATTCTATTTTTCAAATTTAGACTGGATTTTAAGAAGTTCTTTTAAGTACCTATAAAAGTACCTGAGTCTCAGTTTTATTTGCCTGAGAAAACTTGGCAAAGAAGATAGCTTGAAGATAGATAGCTTGGATTAAAATTCTGGTTTCACTTCTCATTTTCTGTATTCTATTGGAAAACATTTAAATGCTATGAACTTAAATTTCCTGTCTGAGAAATGATATTGATTGTAGCAACTCCTTCATAGACTGCCAGGTAAATAATCTTTAATTAATATTATTTATGCTTATGTTAAAATATTACAAACTCCATGAAAACTTTTTGTATTTAAAAGAAGAAGCCATTGGCATATATAAAATATACTAACCAAAATACATAAATAGGTCAATGCTTCTCAGTCATGGGTGTTTTTTTCTCCACAATGGCCATTTAACAACTTTAGGAGACATTTTTTGTTTTCAGTTTGGGAAGGAGGACAAGAATATTTATGTCATGGTCAGGAGCAAGAGATGCTGATAAATGTCCGATAGTGTCTAGAGAAGCCACTACAGTAAAGAAGTATCCAACCAGCCCAACATAGTTGAATAGTAGGGAATCCCTGAATTATCTAAAAGAACCTGTTTCAGATGGCAGGAGTCAGATGTCATTGACTGCCTCAAAACACAGTTGACAAATATTTAATTATTGGTTTATAAGACTTTTATTCATTTATTTAATAAAAATTAAACATATCCTCCTAACCCTTCCCTGGGAATTTGGATAACAGATCTTAAACATGTAGCAAAAGAGTAACTTCTTGGGTATCAGAAGTTTAGAGGAAGACTTAATACTGTATCTTTGAATTAGGGGAAAATCAGGAAGATCTAATAGGAAATCACAGAAAATCTGTGAAATAGTGGGAAAAGATGTGAGTGGACTTGAGAAATGGGCAAGATAGGGTCAAAGATTCCTATGGTCCTTGTGATGGGGAAGGAGGCCTTCATGATTTCATATGTCTTTGGGATTACTAGCCCCTAACTGAAACTGCTTTCTGTAGCATTCTCCAATGTACAGCGGAACATAAAGAAATAAGATCCTTCTGTCTCCTTTATCAACAGCACCTTCTGCCACCATGTCCACCGAATTAGAGGCAGGCATTTTAAGAAGTCATTTCAGTACTATTTTCTCTGATTTCTCACCAATGAAAACTCCTGAACTCTTACACTCCTAATCTCATACCTTTTGAGTAGACTTCCTGCATATTCTTGAGGACATTAGTGAGAAGTATGACCTACCTGTCTGCATTTATTGCATGTTTAGAGCCACTTAAGTATAGGACCTGTATTCCACATTATCTTTGCTTCTCAGGTTCCAGTACAGCTCTTGGCATGAAGTGGTCTCTGTTAGTATTGATTGAATGGATCAGTTTCTGCCTCTTAAATTTTGACTTCTGCTTCCTTAAAACAGTCATGTTGACCGAGAAGAACAGATGGAAAAAGAATGAACTAAAATAGATGTGTTTTTTTACTCAAGTGTCTAGGATATTATCTGCCTCAGGAATGGTCTCTGTGTGAAAGTGAGGGTCACACCGTCTTGACAAAAAAGTCATGGGCCATACTCACATCATCACATTCAGTCAGGTATGCAGGCTTCAGAGGTGTGCTGAGCCTGTTCACTACAGGCTGCTTATGGGGGAATCTTTTATTCTATGCAATAGTGATGGTGCTTGCCCTCAGACTGCAATCCCTTTCTGAAAAGGCTAACAGAACTGTTGGATTCTGGTGGCTTGTTTCCAGGATGAGGGCGATAAAAGCAAAGAATGAAGACTCTTATTGCGATGGCTGCACGATGGATCAGCTTGGCTAGACTATGTTGCATTTCCCAGACTGTGCTCCTGCTCTGCCTGCCACGACGAATGTTCCCTAAAGCCCTGAGGCACCAGGAAGGGAAACTGCACTCATGTTGCAGCAATACAGACCTATTCCTAATAATCAAATAGTATTTTGAATGCTTCTCAAAAGGGGGCTTATCTATGAAATACAAGGTTCAAGTTATTAGAATTTCTTATTTATTCAAAAGAGATTATTGTGGATGAATGTAGCTTTTAAGTGAGATTGTAAAATGTGTCTTGATAATTAGATACTCACAGCATCATATGGCTTTGCAGTTGGTTCCCTTTAACCTGGACCTTCCCTACCCAACTTCCTGTCCTCCAGCTTGTGTACATAGGTCCCCTGCGCTATGTCCATACACACACAGAAGTATGGACACAGAGTTCATGCACATAACACTGTATGCATATATACACATAGCTGGATGAAAATATACATTCATGACATAATGTAAGCAAACGTGTGTGTGTGTCTGCACAAACACATTGGATTTACTTGCACTGGATGATGCTCAGCTAACGCCTATGCACATACACAGTGTTTCAGTGGTTTCAGAAGGGCTCCTAGAAGAAGTAAATGGAAATATGGAGGGTTCTTGGAAAGAGGCATGAGCTAGAAGAGTACGTGTCTGTGGCCAGCGTGGGTATGGACAGAGAAGGAATAGAGGAGGGGAGGCTGGAGCTGTCACTGATGCTCTGCCTTCCTGACTTCTACACTGGAGATGGCTATATCATGTTCACTCAAACTCTCCTATACATTGAAAGTTTGTTTTCTGATGCTCTGGAAAATAATACTAGGGAAAACAACTGGCACATTGCCATGCTCTTGGCAGTAGTTTAATCTCTTCACATACTGTCTTTTATTATTAAAATCACATTAGGAGGCAGCAATGATTATTATTACATTACCATATTATTATGGTAATGGATTAGAAAACTGAGATTCAAGGTAAATAATTTGCCAGTACACAAAGCCTGTGAAGAGGAGATTAAAAACCTAGACTTACAACAATACTAGTAGGGCATAGTGGCTCATGCCTGTAATCCCAGCACTTGGGAGGTGGAGGCAGGAGGATTGCTGAGTTAGAGGCTTTGTCTGAAGCACATAGTGAACTCAGGGTCAGCCTGAACTACAAAGCAAGACCTTGTCTCAAAAAAATTAAATCATCAATTGGTCATATTTCAATAGTAAATAGTATATTTACATATACTACTTTTTCTTTCCTTTTTATGAAAATTATAAACTTTTAGACAGATATTATATTTAGGCAAAATCATTAAAAGATAAAGGTGATTTTTTTTTTTTTTTTAGACAGGGTCTCACTTTGTAGTTCAGGCTGGCTCTGAGCTCACTATGTAGCCCAGGCAAGCCTGGAACTCAGCAATACTCCTGCCTCTGCCTCCCGAGTGCTGGGATTACTGGCATGAGCCACCACACCCGGCACTGTGGTATGAGGTATTGATTGTTGGTGGGCGTGAGTCACCAGGGCCAGCAAGCATTGTATGAGGTTACCGGGATCGAACTCAGGACCTTGTACTTGCAAGGCAGGTGCCGGAACCACTGAGCTAACCCTCCAGCCCAAGGTAATGGTTTTATATATTCTTACCACCTGATCTCAGAGAATCAAACTCTCTCTCTCTTTCTCTCTTTTCTTTTCTTTTTTGAGACAGGGTCTTGCTTTGTAGTTCAGCCTGGCCCTGAGCATACTATGTAGCCCAGAGTAGCCTGGAACTCACAGCAATCCTCCTGCCTTTGCCTCCTGAGTGCTGGGATTACTGGTGTGAGCCACCACACTCACAACTGTGGTGTGTGGTACTAGGGATTGAACTTGGGACCTTGCACTTGCAAGGCAGATGTCAGAACCACTGAGCTAAATCACTGGCCGATCAAACTTTTTCTTTAAATAGTGTCTAACATACTGAGTATATAGGCTCAAGATCACCAGCAGTGAGGGGCACAATGGTACGTGACTAATGTTAACTCATAGTGTTTAAACTATTTGCTTGCTTAGTTTGTAATGGTTTGTGATTTGGGATAGTGTACTGTCTGAAAGAGCTACTGTGAACTTAAGTAAATACCATCTTATTTCTTTGTTTAATAATTTCTAAGTTTGGCTGAAAATAAAATTATATTTTAACTGTATAACTTTATAATAACTGGCATCTCAGATTGGTGCAGAAAAGGAGTTATTAATGTAGGGTATTTTAATATCCTGTATGAAAGTACATAGCTGAATATTTCTCTACTTCATTTTAAATAAAATTATAATTCATTAGAGATTTATAAATCTAGAAAGAAAAATGAGATCTTTTAGCTAATAGATAGGAACATTTATCAATTTTTTTCCTGGCTGTAGAGTAGAGATAATGTATTTTGTCTATAAATTAAAGTTAAAAATGAGAGAGCAGGGATAAATGTAACTTAAAAATAATTTGGACTTATTGTATGAGAAGAACACAAAAATTAAAAGGCCAAATATTGACAATTTTTATGACTTATACTATAATGAGATTAATGACTGCAAGTAATCTATTTTTTAGTTTTTCATTTCTGTAGTTACTGAAGAAAATGAACTAAAGGAAGCAAGATTTATTTTGCCTCAGGTTTCCAGATGTCCAAGTCCTTGACCCACTGGCCCACTGACTCAGGGATGTGGCGAAAGCAGAACTTAGCACAAGGGTGTGGCGGAGACAAAAACTGCTCACTTCATGGTAGCTAGGAAGCAGATGTACAACATGGTACATAGGACGTGAACAAGTTTCCAAGGCCACTACTCCCAATGGCATCAAACTGGATTCACCCACTGATGAAGCAAAAGTGTCCACGATCCATATGTGTCTGGAAACGCTGACTGTCACACCCAGAATAGTGCCTGATTAATTCCCCTGGCTCTCCATAGTCCAGTCAGGTTGATAGGAAGATTAACCATCACAAAGAGTTTCTAACAACTCTGTCAAGATAGGCTCAAAGGATACAGAGACACTCCACAGAATAAAAATTTAAGAGGCATGTGGCCATTACGAATACACCACAACATGCTTGAAATAAATTTTAAAAACCTCAAAGTTAATTCTGTGAAATGATTTTTATCACCTATCAAATTGACAAAAACCAAAGTTTGGCACATGTTGTGTTAGAGTATGGAGAAATAACCCACCTGTATGTATGTTACTTACAAAGACTGGATAAAATATTCACTGGTAAAGTGTTGATTGAATAAATAGCTACAAGGTATATTATTATATAGATGCAAAAATAATGAGGATTATTCTTACATTCTGCTATGATAATCTGCATATATTATTAAAGAAGAAAGTACATAGGGACCTTGGTTTTCATTGATGAAAGGGATACTTAAAAATCAATATAGAATATCTCAGGGCAGTGAAAGAATAATGGATTAGACTACCTTTATAAAAATATTTATCAGTGGGAGGGAGAAGGAACAAGGTGGAAGGGACCTAATTAGTGGACTTTAAAACAATCTTAATTTATGGATCTGACTTCAAAACTAGATAAAATTTTATGTAGTTATTCAATAAAACAATATTTGAAAAAATTCTGAATAATAAAAATACACCATATAAATGGAACTGTATACGCAATGCTAGAAAATGATACAAAATACAATGTGAGTGATTTAAAATAATTTGACTTTAATAGGAGGTACCTGAGGACACCACTTACTGAAAAAAATTTAGAATCATATATTGGTTTTTGTAATCCTGTGTCATTTATAATGGAGAGCTTTGGTATAATTTAAAAGGAGATGGGAATATCACATCAAGTAAAATCACCATAATTTTGTGTTTAGATTGGAGGTAAACTGACTTTATGACATCATAAACAAAAACATACTTCCTGTTTCTGTTACTGAAAGATCCCCAGAATCAGTGACTAATCTAATGGTAATGAAATCCTTTAAAATCCAGATTCTGATCTCTAAACATTTTTTCATGGGCAATCAACCAAAGATCCTTTATGAACTACAAGTAGGTTGCAATTAGTTGGAATGTCTTTTCACTCAAGAACTCAGGTTATACCAAAATATCCAGAGTTGCATTAAACTATTCATGAGCCAAAAGTGCTTCCTTGACAAAGATGGGAAAATTTGAACACTACTACTATTAGACATAATTATGACAGCAGATTTATATTCACCGAATTTAATTACATTAGTATAGAGTAGATACAAAAGAGCAAAAAGAGGGCCGGAGGGTTAGCTCAGTGGTTCCGGCGCCTGCCTCGCAAGTGCAAGGACCTAAGTTCGATCCCCGGTTACCACAAATAATGCTGGGCGTGGTGGCTCACGCCTGTAATCCCAGCACTCGGGAGGCAGAGACGGGAGGATTGCTGAGTTCGCGGCGGCTTGCCTGGGCACCATAGTGAACTCAGGGCCAGCCTGAACTACAAAGCAAGACCCTGTCTCCAAAAAGCAAAAAAAAAAAAAAAAAAGAGCAAAAAGAAAAAAATGACTATTCATTTGTCTTTCATTATTATTGTACATTTTAGAGGGTGCTAGGGAATCATTTTACTACTTTTTTTTTTTTTTTTTTGAGACAGGGTCTCAGTTTGTAGTTCAGGCTGGCCCTGAGCTGACTATGTAGCTCAGGCGAGCCTCAAACTCAGTAATTCTCCTGCCTCTGCCACCCGAGTGCTGGGATTACAGGCTTGAGCCACCAAACCCAGCATTTATTTGTGGTATGTGATACTGATTGCCAGTGGGCATGAACCATCATGCCCGTTATTGTTGTATGTGGTTACCGGGGATCGAACCAGGGACCTTGTGTTTGCTATGCAGGCGCAGGAACCACTTAGCTAAATCTCCGGCCCATCATTTTACTACTTTTAAGAGTTGGTAAATGAGAAGACTAAAGCATTACTTTGCCTTTCTTAACAGTCCCTGTCTCAGTTAATTACATTGTTAATTCATTTTTCCTGATAGGAATTTTTGGCAAATAAAATCATTATAAATGATAGAATTAGAATATGACAATTTCCAGGACTATAAATGAATTTATACTTCAACAGTAGTTAATGGTGCTACTAGCACCCCAAAGAGGCAAAACAACATAAACACTTTTTGGGAGAAATCGCACTGCAAGTGGGACCTGAATCTTATCATAAACATAGACTTAATAACTTTTTATTTATGTATTTAGACAAGACTTCCTCAGGATAACACTTGTAAGCCTCATAGCTCAGCCTCCCAGGGTGCTGGGATCACAGCATGAGCCACCATGCCCAGCTCTAAGCACTCCCCCCTTTTTTTGTGGTATCAGAGATCAAACTCTGGGCCTTCTGCTTCCAAGGTAGGCACAATACCACTTGACCTAGATCCCTTAAGCACCTTTTAATAGAAAACTATAAACAGTTGTGGAAATATGGTCATTAAGATTACATTGTGAAAAATTCTTCAATTAACTTTTTCCTTAATAATTTACAAGAGAAAATAGTAGAGCTAAATGAAAACTGCAAATTAAGAGTGAATTATGAATGGACTTTTTTGAATTCTGGATCATTTGAACTGTAAACAAAGCAAAATGATTTCCTATTATTTCCCTGACCAAAACACATGTTTTACTTTACCTTTCTGTCCATTAAAATACTATGTGTGATCCCTATCCTAATATAAAACCTTTTTCTTTTGGGAAAATTAATAAGTAGAGACCTCGAGCAATCAAGACATTCTTAGGCACCATAAAAACAGAAGTTTCTTTTATCTTATTCATTGCTCTGCTCTCATGTTATATGGAACTTGGTAGGTCCTTAATCCAAATCTATTGAGAAATGAATGAGTCTTAAATTTAGTTGGACATCGAGCTGGGATTTGTCTAGGTTTTCTGAGATCCCACCTAGGACAATCGTCCAGTGGTGTTTCCCTATTGTAGTAGGTGCTGTTGATGTCCTAAATATGTGTCAGACTCGACACACTGAGAGTTTCTGGCACTGTCAGCTTCTCACTTCAAACACCTCTTTTTCTTCCTTCCCCAGTGGATTTCTCTTGCAGAGAAGTCAGTATAACTCAGAATCTATCTCAGGAAAGCTTCTGCACACTAAGAGAGAATGGAAGTCAGGGTACTAATGTCCAACGCTTGCATCCTGTGATACATTTCACACCGTCTCAGGACCCCTCGGACAGGTGACTCACCTTCTGCAGGACAGTCACCTGTTCACAGAACTTAAACTAATACACCTGTGTACTATCCCTGCACTGTACATGGCTATGATTTCCTACTCCTTTGCAGAAAAAAACGGTTGTTCCAGAATCTTCATATGTATCTGTTCCTCAGGAGTTTTGTGAAGTAAGGACTCCTCTTCTTTGTTTAAAAATGAAGAACCAAAGGCCCCTGGGGGGTTGCTAATCTATCCAATAGCACCTCCAGCTTTAGTATCTATCATATCTACTCTTCATTTGTGAACTGAGGTGAACAAAAAGGAGAAATTAAACCATCCATTCAGTAGTTCATTATGGAAGAATCTCAGTTTTTTGCAGTTCATCAGCAAGCAACTTTTTATTTAATTTGTTACCATCCTAGTCTTTGTATTAAACAAGAGATTTCCATTTACATGGTTGTCTTTCCACTATTCCTCTTATTTTCCTAATGGGAAGATGGTAGAAAATAAAATATAGGGGGAAAGAAAAAAAGATAATAGTATTCTAAAAGTCTTAGCCAGAAAACTATTTTTATTTGAATCTTTATTGATATGTTATATATACACATCATGATAACACTTAATATTGAGAATTTGTCCCAGTATATATGATTTAATTCTCATTTTTTCCCATTCCCCTATCCACTCTACAACACCCTGCCTCTATATACATTAGCTTTGTTTCCCTTTTTAATTACCATTACGTTTGTTCTTTCCCCTTGTTACTTACCCCTACACCTTATTTCCTTTTGAATATTTTATGAAAACTATTTTTGAAAATAAATGGCAGATGAGGGGTATGGAATTAATCTCATTTAATTCCCTGGTGGAATTTTCTGTTTGTTTTACTAATTCTGTTCTATCTTGGCCTGACAATATTTGGTTGCACTGTCAGATATATTTTGTTTGTAAAAAAATTTAGTAGTGTATTTTAGTAAAGCCAAAAAAGCCAAAATATTGCCATGATGACACAATCAATATGAAAATATTAACATGGTATTTATTCATTTTAATTGGTACATAATTATACAAATTCATGAGATATAAATTTTGTATACATACATAATATATATCTTGAGTGATGACTGAATCAGAATAATTAACATAATCTTCACCTAAATTATTTATCTTATCTCTAGAGTAGTATTTTTGAATCCCTGTCTTTTATTTTGAAATATACAAATGGAAAAGAAGAGGTTAATTAAGCTTCCAAAATTCACTCAGATCAGCAGAGTGGAGAGAAAGGATCCAGACTGGCAGACTGACTTGTACCTGTACTTTTAACCGCTGTGCAGTACTGTTTAGCACAGTGTGCAAAATTGAACAGATTATTCCACATTAGTGAAATTTGGTTATAATTAGGGAAACTTCAATCACTAATGTACTAGAAACATCCCAAATCAACACTTTTTTTTTGAGACAGGGTCTTGCTTTGTAGTTCAAGCTGGCCCTGAGCTCACTATGGAGCCCAGGCAAGCTTGGAACTCAGAAATCCTCCTGCCTCTGCCTCCCGAGTGCTGGGATTACAGGCAGGAGCCACCACGCCCAGCATTGTGGGGTGTGGTACTGATTGCTGGTGGGTGTGAGTCGCTACGCCCAATATCATATCGTATATGGATACCGGGATCAAACCAGGGACTTTGTGCTTGCTAGGCAGGCACTGGAACCACTGAGCTAAATCTCCAGCCCCCAAATCACCACTTTTAAAAATTTAATAATTTGAAAACAGATAACTGCTACTACTAAATGTGTGCCTCCATGTATTGTGTCTTTGTACTTCCCAATAGTTTTCCCAAGATGATCCTGTATCAGTACCATGAGTATTCTTTTATATTTTCCACAGTGTATGCATCTTTGGGGCTTAGCAGCCCTACCCCTTTTTCAGAGTCTACCTCAAATTCTGTTTCCTTTCCAAAAGAGATCACTGTATTTATGGAGCATTGTGGGTTCAGGGCAAGGTACAAGGAAGGCAAAAGGTCATTCAAACAACTTCAATGTCCAGTATTTCACAGGAATTTCCACACTTTGCAAAAGCTAGTTATAAAATTGCATGGTGGAGGCAGCCTTTTTAATTACTGAAGGATTTGCATGAATGACCTGACCTTCCAGCTGTTGCTGAAAAGTATACTTTCCACTGTTCCTCATCAGTGCTTTAGGCCAACACCAGAACTAAGCCCCTTACTCCCAAAGTGCTGCATTACACACGCACTGTCGTTCCCACCACTGCACCGTTGCTTGGTAACAGCAGTACTTGTTCCACTTGAAGAAGGAAAAGAGACAAATGGACAATCAGAAAAACCTCCAGCCTTATAATTTCTCATACCATTTGTCGAATGGCACAAAGTGAGTGCTCAGCCTCAATGCTATCTCAGAATTGCAGCCTGAAGATATTTCTGTTACAAGAAAGGAGCTGTAAGTATCCACTGCTCTTAAAATCAGGGACCCCATTTAGCTCTTAAAGCAACAATGGTTCTATTCACATAGTTATTTATATTTATAAATCTGATTACATTGCTGAATACTGGAGACATACTAATGGTAAATTATCTGATAGTTAAGGCAGAGGCAAATTGATGGGAAAAAAATCAATCTCTTATCCAAAGTTTATTGAGGACTGATTAGAATTACTAATAGCTGCCATTTAATGAGCACTTTCTATGTGTCCAGTTTCTTGCTAAATACTGTATGAATCACATTTAAGGCTTATGACACTCATGAGATAGGATCTATTATTCTTGCATTGAGATAAGGAAATTACTACTCAAACACAGTAAATAAATTGTTCAGTGTCATACAGACTGTCATATTTGCACCTAGAGCTGTCTGACTCTGTAGTCCCTTCACTTCTAAGATCATCTGTCTATACTGCTCATTACTCATTAATCACTTGCCAGGCTCTGAGCTACTTTGCAATGCCAGTCATTCCAAAAGTTCTCTTCATGTATCTGCTGCACAACAGCATGACTCAGAGCAATTGGGGCTGTTTGATTAATTCTAATCCTCTCTTTTATCTCTTTTATACTTTTTTATAGCTTGAATATTAGCTCAATCCGGGTTTAAATATTGGCTCTAGCACTTACAAGTTTATGTAAACGTTGGTGGATGAAGTTGAATTGTTTGGAATTATCAATTTATAACTATTATGCTTATAATGTTTGGCAAGAACTGTGAAGGCCTTGAGACCCTTTGCTTTGCAAGAGAACAGGTTAAATTTCAACACAGAGATGCCCATAGATGATGAAACTCCAGAGTAAGAGGTAAAGGATTTAATTGCTTACAGCTGAGAGGGTCATATTAGCTTCATGTTCATGTTGGTTTTCCTCTCTCCACATCCCATGGGATGATGAAAAGTGGCCAGGGAGATTACAGCTAAAGTAGTCTGATACTAGGAGACCTCTCTCTTTTGAGGAAGATTGGTAAGAAACATCCTAACTTTTACCCCAGAGGGAGACATTACTAATCAGGAAACAAATTTTTGCTCTTCTCTGGAGGAAGAAACTAGCCCTATGTTTCAAAGTTGTTTGCAATACATATGTTCTTCTAGAACAATACCTGGTACAAGACATGCAGAAAGAGGAGAGACATATCTTGCTGGAAGGGAGATGGCAGCAGTGATGCTGCTGCTGGAAGTGTCAGCGGCCTGTGTCTGGGACACTGCTTTCAAACTGCTTCAAGGAGCTGAAGCCAAACTTAAACCCTAATCGTCACCCTATCCAGAACTTAGAAAGTGACCACAGTACTCAGGTGTGTGCACATCAACCTTATCTCTAATCCCAGTGCTTGCCCTAACATTAACCCTAATCTTCAAAAGCAAACCCAATATGCAGATGTAAACACATCAACACTAACCCTAAACTTAATCCTAACTCTAATCCTATCCCAATGAAACAATACCCATAGTCAGATATGTACACACCAATGCTAGCCCAAAACCTAATCCTAATCCTAACCCTAATGCTAACTATAGAGAGTGAAACTCAAAGCTCAAGTGCATATATTCTAACACTATGCCTAATCCAAATCCCTACCCCAACCTTAAACAGAACTCTAGAAAGCAATCCCCAGTAAATAGGTATATGCACATGGACACCATCCCTAACCTTAATCTTAATCCTAACCCTAGAAAGTGAACCAAGATACTTTGTTATATTAACACCAACAATATTCCTATCCTGAACCATAACTGTAAGACTAACACTCCTAACTCTAGTCCTACTCTTAACTCTGACCCTAATCTAGTCCTAGAAGTCAAACTGCAATACTCAGGTATATACACACATCAGCACTAAGCCTAAACCTAATACTTCACTTAATGCTAACCTTAGACAGCAAACCCCAATACTCAGTACATGCACATCAATGCTAAGCCTAAATTTAATGCTAACCCTAAGAAAACAATCCACAGTACTCAGTTATCAACAGTTGACCTAATCAAAACCCTAACTTTAACCCTAATCCTAGAAAGGGAACCACAATGCTCAGGGATATACACACCAACAGCATGCCTAAACCTTATCCTAACCCTAACTCCAACCTTAGAACATCAGCCCCAATGTTGAGGTGTATGCACATCAACACTATCCCTAAGATTAGTCCTAGCACGGTGACCTTTAGAGACTGGTGCTGGTTGATTTTGTCAACTTGACTAGGGTGAGAGGTACTTGGGGAGGTGCCAGACTGAAAGCACTGACCTCCTTTTCCATCCCTGAGCAGTCTATTGCAGGTGAGGCCTACGTGGGGTGACTTTGGAGTCTCTGTCTGGCCACTGCTCCTTTCTATGCTCTGCTTCCTATGATAAGGTTAGCACTTTTCTCCACCATATCTTTTTCACCTTGGACTAACACCTAGGAATTATAAACCTCTCCTCTTTTAAGTTCTAACATGTCAGATATTTTGTCCCAGCAATAGAAAAGCTGACTAATTCAGGGCAGATGAGTCATTGTGGTGGAGCTGTCTCTGCCCTGCAGGATGCTTAGCAGCATCACAGGCTTTGACCTCATAGTGGACAGCAGCCCTGCCCCCCACCCCGAGTTATGATGGTCAAGTGTACTTCCAGCTTAATGATGTGTCTCCTATGGACAAGTGTCACAGCTTAGAAGTAACCCTCTAAGATGACAAATAGAAAGAACTAACAGAAAGTAATTTTAGCATGTTACAAGATATAATGATTTTGAGTGCTGAGGTGATTGCTTTTCATCTATTTATCAACAAGTTTTATTAAAAACAGTTTTTACAATAATTGTTTTAATAATAGTCCATATGTTGCCATGAGCATAAGGAAGTTTATCAGCTGAGAATTTGATAGCAGTATGGAAACTTTCTTTGACTCATACAAAGAATGAGGACTTTATTAAAAGGGTGATTAGCAATTACACAACTGCTAGAAGTTCAGGGAATCAGGGACAGAAAATGACATGGAAAGGGAAGTTCAGACCCTTAGAACCCTAGCCAAAATCACGCCTGGCATGTGTGTGGCAGGCCTTGGCATTATCATTAGTGAAGACTCCTTGGCCCAGCAGACATCCTTCCTGGTTGTCTTGGCTGCTGTTGTCTTAGAGTACAGGCTTTGTTGCCACCACTACCTTTATTCCCAGAGTGCACCTCTGTGGCCCCTGCCTATTTTAGTCCTTCCCCGTTGGGTGACTACTATGTGTGTTTAATTAACTGAGACTAGGCTGTGTGCTCAATCTGAAGATGTATTCTAGGCTAGGAAAGTACATATCTGCTCTTGTTGCTTCTGAGGAGGAGGCAGACTCTACCATCCACCAGCAACATATAATGAAGAATTTTATAAACATAGGAATTTTAGATTCTAAAAATCCTCCAGCATAACCCCTATGAAAAATACAGCAATAATCAAAACATCACAGTAGACTGAAGTGAGTTACAGATCCCTCCATCTGTTAAAGGTGTACACATCTGATGTGATGTGGTATATTTGCCACTTTTTCTCAAGAGATATTCAGCCCTGTTTTCATCTGGAAATGGTGTTGTGCAAACTGAGCCTCAGCATCCCACTGCCTTCCCATTCTTTGGCTGTATGGGGCAGCCAGAGTGAGAGACAGAACCTCACCACTCTGTGATTTTCCATCAGGCCTCAATGTGTACTGTAAAGCCAAGTTCCCTAATATAAGTCTACAAGTTGCACCCAAGTGGCTCCTGAGCCCAGACAAGTACATGGTGCTCCAGCTGCTGAAGTGTAATGGCATTTGCTGGGTTTCCAGTTTGACCTCTTTGCGTTTTGGTGGGCAAACCCTGCTCTCCCTGGTTAGTCTGCATGATGAGCAGGCAGGGCCTGCACAGCTAGTTCAAGCTTCAGTAGTTTCTCAACTCAGATGGAACCACACCAGCTTTGCTAGAGTGGAGAACAGATTATAAACTGCGAACTCATTCATTCTATAAATGTTTGCTATACTTAGGGAAAGCAGTTTCCTACAATTTTCTTCATTTCTTTCTGGAGTCAAATTGGCTTTCTTTGAACATGCCCTAGTAAAGTAGTTCCTGTGGCTATTAGAACTGGAGAGAATAAAAGCATTGTGCTTTGTCTGAGAAGTAACATAACTCCTTCAAGCTGTTTTCTTTATTTACAATATGCTAACCACAGCTTATTCAGTATTTGCTAAGGTATGCTGGGGTACTAAAGTAACATGACAAAAATCATTTCTTATTTACACAGCTTGACCCATATGCTTTTCCGTACTGCATTCCATACTTTAACACAACAGATAACAATGCTAATGCCACTTAATGTCATAAGGAGTCACATGAGCACAGAGAAGTGGTAATCTAGCTTGGACAGAGGCACTGAGACTTTCTAGAAGATGGGAACCCTGAAAGAAGGCTATACTGATGTGCAGGAATTAATTAAAATTTGGGGGCCGGAGGGTTAGCTCAGTGGTTCCGGCGCCTGCCTTGCAAGCGCAAGGACCTGAGTTCGATCCCCGGTTACCACATATAATGCTGGGCGTGGTGGCTCACGCCTATAATCCCAGCACTCGGGAGGTAGAGACAGGAGGATAGCTGAGTTTGCAGCGGCTTGCCTGGGCACCATAGTGAGCTCAGGGCCAGCCTGAACTACAAAGCAAGACCCTGTCTCCAAAAAAAGCAAAAAAAAAAAAAAAAAAAAAAAAAATTTGGTTGACTTACCTTATTAAGAATCATCAATTCAAGAAAAACGTGTGTGTGTAGAAAACTGATACTGCTAATCATAAAGGCAGAGATAAAAAGACAAAAGGTATCAACCAAAAGGTGTAGCAATGCATCAAGTCATAATCAAATGCTTGTACCTTATCTTGTGTTTTAGAAAGTGGGGCTTCTTCAAAGGAGTTTAAGTTGGATTGTCAAATGGTCAGACTATTGTTTCTGAAAAGGTCAGTTTGGCTACAGCATGGAGAATGTATTTGGCTGGATGGAGTTTGAAGACAAAGATCTTGATAAGAGGATTTTCTTACCAGGATTTTCACAGAAGAATATGTGTGAGAAAACTGGTCAGATAAAGCGGAAGATGGATCTAAAAGATACATGGAAATACAAGTAGCAGAGCAGATTACTGATTGACTGGATGAAAATAATAAGAAAATTAGGTTATTGGTGTTTGTTTTCAGGTTGATAGCCATGTGCATAATGGATCTGAGTTATAAAATTAAAAAAAATAAATAATTTCAGGAAATGGTAAATACAAATTTGATCCAATTTAGTTTAAGACTCCCAAACCAGGATGATACTGAGAAGGCAGTTCAGCAAAAAGAATTGTAACTCAAGGAAGAGTCTAGGACTAGCATACATTTTGGGAGGCATTTCTGTATATATGGCAAAAGAAATCTTAATCTTGAGGAGATCAACAGCCCCAGGGAAAAAAAATCCTAAAGGGTGCAGAGTGGAAAACAAAGTAGGATAAGAAGAAGATTGCGGACAATAAGAACAATGAATATTTAGAACTAGGACATCAATGAGTTATAATTCTTAAAGAAAATGGGTTAAATGGTGGTGGAAAATGTAGCAGACCAATCCAGAAAAGTGAAGACAAAAATATACCCATCATAGGTATATGGGTAAAAATGAGAATTAACTTCTGTCATATACTGGTACAAATTCCCCAATGTTGAGTGTGATTGTGAACTGTATATAAAATGTACTAATAAATAATTCAATTAAAAAAAGAAATATACCCATCAGATTTCAGCATAAAAATATCATTAATAATCTCAGTTTACATCAGTTACAGTAAGTTTTACTGTCAATTCATTAATTGTTTGTAAACAACTACTATGGGCTAACTCTTGCCCATAGATCATTATGGGGTGGGGCAAATAAAATACTTATAGAAATTAGTAATAAATAGTCACATACCAAATGCATACATACATATGACTTCTTTAATGTGTTTTGAAGAAAAATCTTTAAAAATAAACTGGAAGCAATTACAGATTATTCTTCCAAGACTGTGCAGTGAAAGGTACTACAGAAGCCGAACTATATGTGTAAGCAGAGTACAATTTGAAGCAAGAATTTTTTGAATGAAAGAAATATGAACAAATATAGATCAAAGAGATAAAAGTAGAGAAATGTAAAGACACAAGAATAAAAGATAATAATTGACATATTAAGACCTGTAAGAAATGAAGGAGTCAGTGTTTCATGTAAAGGACTTGACTGTGTTGAAGGAGGAAATCTCTGCAAGGAAAGAGAACTCCCTGCACGGGATGTCGGGAAATGTGTCTGCAAGTGTTGACAGGCTTAATGAAATCTATTTCATAATGGTGAGAAAGGTGACGACAATTAGAAAGTGGGAAAATCCAATATGAATAGCTATTTTAAAGGGACTAATTTTTAAAGTATCATAAAATTATTTTCTAGGCTTTGAGAAACAAAAGTTTTAGATATTAGTTCCCTTGGTCACTTTCTGGAAGAGTGTCACCAAGGAAAGTAAAATTGCCCAATTTTACTTACTTTAGCTATTATTTGAGTAGGAAATTTGTTTTTTCCTAGCTTAAAAGATGAAAATTTATTGTTGTTGGATAATCTACTTTCTCTTTCCTATCAACTGCATTTAACTACAGTTAAAATACTGTATTTTCTATATATTCATCTAGGTATTTTTTGTTTGATTTTTTCATTGTTTTTGTTGTTTCTGTTTTGATACCAGGTGTGTGTTAAAAAGATGTGATTGCGCTTATTATGTGAATGTTTTGGTTTCTTTCTTTTGACAACAGTGGGAAAAAAAGTCTGAAGCACCAATTTTGGACAAAGACAGAACTTCTTAAGAGCACAGTTCATCCTATTGATAAGATCCTACACTCAAATATGTGGCCCATTTCCCAACCTATTTCTATGCTTTCAAGATCAAATTATTACTTTCCTCATGCCCTTCAGAACGTAGGTGTCCTCATAAAGGCAGGTATTGATTGGAAAAGACAAAAAGAGAAAATACCTCCATTTCTTACAATAAATAACTCTACCTTCCAATTATCCCCAACAAAATAGAACACATAATATGAGACCTTTCAGCATCTTACGATCCAAGATTACAGAATTTAGAGGCCATCTTCTTTAGCCTTTATTTTCTTCCACATATAAGTATTTTTCCTACCGTGTTCTTTTCTTTTCTGTACAAAATCTTCAAAATGTTCTCTTTTTTCGCTTTATCCTCAGTTGGAGTTTTTCTGTTCATTTCAGGGTATACAAAACACTACCAGACACGTAACAGCCCAGGTTTGTGGACAGGCTAATAGGTGTTTGAAACTAATTTCTACCACATTTTTCCTCCGTAATTTTGAAGACATTCCTAAGAGCAGACATTTATAATCTTTGTAAGCTTGAATAACTATTTAGCCTCTGAAAAATCTTTATTTCTTCAACTGTAGGATGAGTGTTCCTATTCTCAATTTCAGTGGGAATGAAAATTACATTAAATGTATGTAACTGTACAGAATGTGGCACATAATTTGAAGAATTAGTTGTAATGCAGCAAAAATTAAGCTATCATTGTAAGTACCTAACATGCACAAGGAACTCTTTGTTTTTTACTGGCTATCTTGAATCCTTAGCATAGTGCTGTTTAACAAACTTTCTGTGGTGATGCATCTGTTTTCTGCCTGTCTTGTTCTGCATGATAGACACCAACCACACGTAGCTCTGAGCACTTCTCATGTGAGAAGCCCAACTGGGAAATTGATTTTTAATGCTGTTCAATTTTAACTGATTTAAATTTTAGTAGTTAGATGTATTCATGGCAAGTTTGTCAGCCAACTCATCTTTAGGACAGTCATCAAAATAGTGTCTTTCTTTATAAAATAGAAAGTGATGTCAGGAATATTCGGTCACAAGCGAGTCACTTACCTAGCAGATAAGGGAGAGAGGATAGAACTCAAGTTTTACTTAATTTCTTGGCCATACTCTTTTCTCTTTATCAGAGAACCTTCAAGTTTATGATACTTCAGTTCCCATATGTACAGCTTTTTGCATTGATTTGAAATAGTTTCTCTGAAACTATGATCATCAAACTGTAGCAGAGACTCGTGAAAATAGTTCACTTCCTTCCATTTATCCCACGAATAGCATCTGCATTTCTCCTTGTGATCATCACCTCCTTCCAAATTGTACCAGTGTCTGGGGTCTTTCGACCTCTCACTCAAGTTGCTCTTACAAAGCACTCCCATGTTCTGTATTAATCACAGTCTGATCCTATGTGGCTGACTTCTGATCGAGACGTGGAAACCATGGAGCTTTGACACATCAAAGTCACTGTTAATCAATCACGAATCAAACAGAATTATGTGTATTGTGGGTACAAGGAGGGAGCACAGCCACAGGAAGCAGAGCTGCCCCTTCTGTATGTTTTGCCTTCTGCAGCCTCTTTAAATAAATGACTAATAAGCAAGATGCCACTGAAGTATATATACAAAATATTTCTCTCTTGAGATTAAAAAAACTGTCATTTGAAAGTGTTTGGTACTATGCACTGACAATTTGGGAAACCCTCAAATTTATACTTTGATGCCTCAGTTTTGATGCTATTTAAAGGCAAGACTTGAGAGGTGATTAGGAGATTGCCAAGGGGACTTCAAATGGGGTCACTGTCCTTGAAGAAGAAATGAGAGGTGGTCCCTTCCTCAGCGAAGGAAAGACATAGTGAGGTGGGTGTTTATCAGCCAGGAAAGATGACACAGTATTTCCTGGTGACTTGCTCTTGGACTCACAGCCTGTCCAGCTTTGGGGAATAAATTTAGCTGTTTAAAGCCACACAGTGTATAGTACTTTTTGTTCTATCGCCCTAAACCAAATACAATATTGGGTATGTCATGAAAACTAGAGGATGGAAACAGTAATAATTTATAGAAGGAGGAAGGGGATTTATAGATGGAGGAAGGGGATTTAGTAGGCATTTGAGGAAACAGGAAGGAACAACTCTGGGAGGTGCTTTCATTGGACTCAAATCCCCTTGACTCTTCCCTGAAGCCTCTGAAAAGCCAGTAATGCACAGTGATTCTACACAGGGCCTCCGTGATCAACCTTTGTGGATGCCAAGTTTGGATCACATGTAGAGGTCCTTAAATGTGTAATTGGCTTTCCTCTTTTGAATTTGGATCCATACACCTCAAAAGGGATAATATACCATAGGAGTGCTGGAAGGGGGAAACAATCTTCCATATTTAGCATGTGGGACAGAGCCTGGAACACAGTAAGTAGTTCCTAAGGTGTACTAGCATTTAGTTATTCAGGATTACAGGGAGAGAAACTTTAAGCAGTCCTCAAGAGTCCCTAAGTGACAGGAATGAAGGTCACTGTTTGGTGCCAATTTGTGGCATTATGTAGGATGAAAATCTTCCACCTCTGCCTTGGGACATGCAGCTCTTATGGGGGAGGAAATATTGCAAGTACTGGTGAAAATCTTTGCCTGGAATAGACACTGGTAGGGATAAGTTTTCTGAACTGTTTATAGGCAAATCACATTGGGAGAAAAAGAAAGAAGTTCCTGGGCCATGGACTTTCTCTGGACTCCATGGTGAATTTCAGGATGATGAAAAATCATTGCTAATTTACTCTAGTAAATAAAAGGAAACTAATCACTTAAAAGATAGTTCTTTCTCCCATGTGTGAGAGTTTCTCTAAACTAAGGGGTGTGCTTTTGACCTGTTGTATTGTTTTTACAACATTATTACTAAAGTCCTTATAAAAGAGATTTAATGAAGAAATTTGATTACTCCTGTGCATCCAAATTTCAGCCCACAAATTCTTCTCAGTTAAACTTATCACCCTCTTCGCATTTATATTCTAACACTTTCCCTGATCAATTTATGATCCAGCCACATACACACAAAATGCAATTTTCAGAAATCATCTTGCTTTCTAATATCTCTCTTTTAGCCTTCTGCATATGCTATTTTCGCCTTTTTGAATGCTGATTTTCCCTTACACTTGCAAACTATAGTCTCTCTCTCTCTCTCTCTCTCTCTCTCTCTCTCTCTCTCTCTCTCTCTCTCTCTCTCTCTCACACACACACACACACACACACAGAGCAATGGGATTTTCTTTTTTTGTTAACACCCTTGGCCATCACCCCAGTGTACTAGCTAAATCTAACTCTCTCCCTTTTGTTTTCCCACATTATCTGTAAACCAGGTAAAACTTATAACATCTCCTCCTGATCAAATTATGTATATGCTTATTCATTCATGCCCAGGAACTTTGCATTTGCAACTTCTTATATTTGAATAGTACAGCTAATGGCTGCTTCCCTATCAAAATTCAAGCATCAGTTGTTCACCAGTCGTTGCTTTTATGACTGAAAATTAAGTCACTCTTGTCACACCTAATCTCACTCATCTTCTGCCATGCTCACATTGCTTTATTTTGTGTGTCTTAGTTACTTAGTTACCCATTTATTGTCCTCTGTCACTAGGAAAAGAGGACCTTCCAGGCCATCATTTTCAATTCCATCCATTGCCACTGTTCTTCACCTTGACAACGCTCAATGCAATGCAAATACTCAGTGTGGCATCTGTTGACTGAACGTCATCCCCATTAAACAATGAGACTCTTTACAACCTCTAGAAGCTACTCCTTCTAGAGTCGGCATGTAATACATGGTCTGATACATTTTAGGTGCTCAGATATGCATAGATCAAAGGCACAAGTCAGAATTAGAGCACCAAGTACCAGATATGCAATGGAAGTTCAAGAAGACCAGTGGTTTCATGGAGTACAGTTATAGGGGAGGGCATCCAGTGGCGACTGGCGGGAAGACAGCAACAAATTGATTAAGATACCGAAGAAAGGAAACCTGTGAGTTGCACGTACAACAAGCTCAACATATGTTCCTAACACTGACACGACAAGATGAATTTTATACTTCAGCCCTAATTCACTTTTTAAAAGTACCATTTTGAACCCAACCACAGAATCACCTGCTGCTTCATTCCCGTGTGCGTGTGGAGGGCTGAGTCACTCTGTGACAGGTGTCTGACAACATGCTAATAGCCAATTCAATTCCAGGCATCATGTTGACTTTAGGGACACTTTCCTTTTCTTCTTCCCCCACCCAGACTTTATGTAAAGAGTGTCAGTCTCCTGAGACATCACAATGGCAGTCCACAAATGAACCTTCTTCCTTTGAGGGAGACTAAGTGTAGGGGAAAAGATAATTACTTAGTTCCTTTATCTCCAAATTATTTATAATAAAATCTGAAATCACACCACAAGGTCTTTCATGAGGATGTCATAAATTAAGATGCATCAGTGTATCTTGTGCATCTGTTCCATTCTCTGGCCCTTTGTCTGCTGCAAAGAGCATACCAACCTCAATACCCAGCAGACAGCATTTACCCAAATGATGTCGTGGTCTATAGCATTAATATTCAGTGATTGTCTGTCATAGACACCTTACTGTACATCTGTTATGCAAATGTATGTTAATTCTGACTCCCTGACAGCTGCCTAGCTTCCCTCCCTAAAATGATCTTTTCCATTTTGAAGTTTGCAATCTGTTCCCCAAAATGTTAATCCAACAATTAGCTGAAATTGCTAAACAGAAATTGTACATGTTCAGCCTAAAATAGAAAGTAGCATTTTAAAATAGATGATGAACCTTCTTCCCACATCACTTATTTTATATGTGGATCCATACAAAGAAAACAGTGATTTGTACGCAGCTTGGCTGGGTAAGCAATGGCTCTCCACACCCAGTCTGGGGTCTGATGGGAAAAAAGGTGTCACTCCCGCTGTCATTCAGAGACTTTCTTTCTCAATGAAGAATTTTGTGATACACAGTTTCTTTCCATGGCTGTGATTTCTGTTCCCCCCCAAAAAATAATTCATATCAAACATTGAGATACTAGCAAGTGATAGTATGGAATATTATGAGGGTGAGTAATTAAGAGCAAGGGCAGAGGGGAACATCCCGTGATGCACAGGGCATAGTAAACATTCAGTATGAGTTTGACTTTGGTGGCCGCTAGGTGATAGATGCATCCACATTTGCCCTTTCTGTTCACTTTGAGGAGTAGGTGAAATGTTCTGTGTCAGTGATAGAAATATTCCCTGTGACTCTGAAAATGACTAGGTGTCTGAGAAGATACGGGAAGATAAATCCCATTATTCACGTAGCGACAGACCTCTAAAGACGATGGATACTTGCAGTGGGTCTGCTGCGTGGGAGCCGCCGTGTTGGTCAGGGGAGCCCGCCCGCTCTTCACGCTCGGGGACATCTTTACTCGTCTGTTTCCATCGTGCGGAGCAAAGCGGGGAAGGACTGCTGCAGCCCACACAGCTGCCGCGGCCCCTCTGCTCCCCTGCGGCTGCTTCTCGGCCGGTTCTGAGTGGGTGCCTGATCCGGGCCCCATGGGGAGCCCACTAAGGGGAGGGAATTGGCTTTCTCAGCCCAGCAACCCTCAGGGGTCAGACATTCCTGGGATTCATGGCTGGGACTCATTTGTCACCTTCGCCTTTCATTTCTGAAATGGTGATCTTGGGCCACGTGGTTCCTGAGTTTCTACAGTAGTCGTCACTGTTTGTAATTTATTTTTATACTAATGATGAGATAATTCAGCTTAAAATGCATTAAAGGCCTGTACTTTGCTTTGTGTATATTAATTATAGTAAGTGCATTTGTTAAAAATAAATCTCTCAAAATGAATATAATATATACACATAGTAATATAATTTTGAACCCCTTTCCCTTTTCTCTGCCCATCCTTTCTTCTTTTCCTCAGTCCCATCTCCAAAAGCTATTCCTGTATTTCCTATCATCCCTTTATTTCATTGTTTCACGTGTTTATATTTTTGATTCATCATATAAGAAAAGATAGGATACCGAATGTTGTTGTCCCATATAGTATCATTTTGTTTATTTTTTCAAAGAAGAAATTATCTTAAGGAAATTGTTGAAAACACCCTCTGTAGCAGGCCGTGTGGCCTATTTTCAAGTGTCCTGCCTTCTCCTTCCCTGTGCACCTGCTCCATTTGCCTCAGGTTATCTGAGGACAATCGAGGACAAACTCCAGGACCCAGTTACTCCTACTTGCCCGCCCGCCTCTCTCTTCCCTTTCTGCAGAAACTTCAGCAAGACCCGTAGTTCTTTGTCTCTCTGTCTCGGGACCAGCCAGGTGCTTTCCTGGGTGCCCAGAGCCACAGGCCACATTCTCTTCAGGGAAGCAAGATCACAGCAGAGCTGAAAAGTTCTCTTTTTCTTGGTCTCTGTGCGGCCTCATCATGTTCCACTCAAAGTAATGTGCTTAAACAGGTGGTCGGAGTTCAGACATTACAATTCACTCCAAAATCATTGGCTGAAATTCAGTCAAATGCTTGCAGGATCAACACTCTACCCATAATGGACAGTGGAGAGCATTTCTTCATTCTTCAGATTGTGCATGTGTAAAAAGATGGGAATAATACCTGACTTGAACTAATGATTGTGAAGTTCTAGTGGAAGTACATATCACAGAATTTAGCACTACTTGACCTAAATGTTCCTTGTCTAGGTATCCTCCTCAAGGAGTCAGTGATCTTCTAGTAGAGTGCACATGTGCGCTTCTGTTTATAGCAGCACGATTCACCGTGGCTGAAGCTTGAAAGCTTGAAGCATCTGTCTAGCAGCAGATGACTAGATAAAGAAAGGGTGTTATTTACACAAAAGAGAGTACTACTCTGCCATAAAGAAAGATAAATTTGAGTCAATTCTAGAACAGTGAATGCATTCTGAGACCATAATATTGTGTGATAAATTGAGCACACAAGCTTAAATATTGCACCATTTCTATCTGAAAAATCTAAAATATAAATAAAGAGTAATATAAAAGAAAGATAATAGGAAATAAGGCAGTAGATCTTTTGCAATAGGGTGAGCCAAGAGATGAGGGTGGGGAGAAGGGAAGGGAGGCAAACAGGGTAAAAAAGAGTTCAGATATGTTTATATCTGACTCCCCCGAGGGAGGGTAATCACGTATTATAACTGAATACAAATAAAAAATAAACATTTTTAGAAATGAAATACCTCATTAAAAAGTCATGCATAAGAGAAAGAGGACCATATACATGTATACATGCATACATGTATACACACATGCATACATAAGAATATCCAGAGTCTAGCACAAAATGTGCACACACTTTGTCTGGAAGCTGATGGTATGAATACTTCTTATAATTGTAGAGAGCGAAAGTAGCATGTGTTAATCTCATGTCTCAATGAATTTAGTCTAAAAAATATTTATACAAGTTTTCTTTTCCTAATGTACACATTTTTGGTGGACTCATTTTTGTTTGTATATCTGTGTGTGGAATGTGTATATTTTAATATGTATGTATGTTCATATGTATATATTTTATATGTACTTTTTTTAGACAGGGCCCTGATATGTAGTTTAGGCTGACCTTGAATGCCTGGCAGTCCTCTTGCCTCAGCCTACCTTGTACTTGAATTGCAGGTTTGTGCCAGCATACTTGTCTCTATTTTATACTTTACAATTAAATTTCCTAGTTAATTATTTAATGCCCCATGCCTCTTGCTAATGCATGAACTTTTCTTTTTCCTTCCTTCTTTCTTTCTTTCTTTCTTTCTTTCTTTCTTTCTTTCTTTCTTTCTTTCTTTCTTTCTTTCTTTCTTTCTTTCTTT
>PVIC010021455.1:0-28629 GCA_004025085.1 Thryonomys swinderianus
TACTAGGAATTGAACTCAGTACATCCCCAGCCTGGGGTCTCCCCAAGTTCCCGGAACAGGGCTGAGCGCTGACTCCCAGGTCCCCCAGCGGCGCCGTCCGCAGCGCCCCGTCTCCCGGGCAGACGGAGCCTCCCCCGCGCTCGGACCCATCCGCCGCCCAGCGAGCCCGGAGCGCCCAGGCTGCCCACGGCCAGCCGTGCCCTGAACATGTGGCTGCAACTCCTGCCTTTTATTTACTACATTGTACTGCGATGCTCATTGCGTGTTACTATCCGTGTAATTAATCCTTTGCGCCTAATTCATAAGCTCAGCTCAGCTCCGGTGCGCGCAGGGGAAGCAGAGCACAGACTGGTTTGGGGTCCGGGGTCCCTCGCGCCGCTGGGCGGAGCAGGCGGGGCCGGCGCCTCGGGACTCCGAGGCCGAGGCCTTTCCAGCCCGAGCCGGCCGCACGCACAGCCCCGGCGCCCTCGGCCGCCTGGAGAACTGTTGGAGGTAATTAAAGGCCTGTCGGCCTTCTCGGGGTGTCAGCGACGAGGCGCACGAGTGCGAGCCCCTGCTGGCCGTCCCCGCCCGTCCCCGACCCGTCCCCGTCCCCGTCCCCGTCCCCGTCGCCGTCGCCGCGCGGACCTGACGTCCTGCGCGCAGGAGAGACGCGGGGCCGGGGAGGGCGGCCTGGCGGGGCGCTCGGGTGTGCACGGGGCGCGGGGCCGGGAGGACCCGCAGCGGGCGCGGCCGACGCTCCGGACTCGGTCAGCGGGCGCGAGGTGCCGCCGGTGACGACTCCATTTCCTCTCGCATCTGACCTGGAAAGCGGGAAGACAGGCTGAATGAAATCCCATCCATCTTAATGAAATACAATTATATTCTCCTTATTAATCATTTAAGAATCAATATGTCTCTTCTTGGTGAACCTCGCCCGAATTTGTCATTCCACGCCAGCCCTCAATACATCTTGTCTTGTAGTGATTTTTATAAGTTCAGTCACCTGTGTCCCAGGGTAAATAACGCGGTTTCCTCGTTTCACCGAGCGAGCGGAGGGAGAGCCAGGGACAGGAGCCTGTGCAGAAATCCCCGCTGAACGTCAAGCAGCTGCTGGATAGCGCCTTCCTCCGCACCGGTTAGAAATGCACCCTGTTTTATTTTTAAATAGCACGGGAAAATAGATTATCTTAGAAAGGGGCTTCTTGTGGCAGTCAGTAGGAAAGCCTCTTGAGTATTCTTACTTACTTACTGAATGTGATCATCTTTACACAGGCTCATCACACATACACACACACACAGCTCTCAGAACATAATTTACAATCTGTCTCACTACACACATAGTGAAGCAGTTTAACCTTTTGATTTACAATATTCACCTGCGAAATATTACTATCCTGTATGTCTTCTTAATACAGCCTGCAGAAGTAGAATCGGACATCATTATGTCTGTATCTGCTCACAGCTGTTGTTTAATTAATGAGACCGGAGGAAAAAGGAAGCAAGAAAAGATGGAAAGAGGAGGGAAAATGTAGGAATCCGGGCAGGTAGAAGAGAGAAGTATAGAGAGATAAACAGATTGTTTTAAAGGTTAAACTGATTTTGTGACTGAGAAACTAGAGGTTTGTGGCTTCTATTTCACCGAGGGAATTTTGTTTGTAAGTGCTGGCATTAACTACTTCTGAACCTTCACTAACAAGGAATTGTACAACGTGAACAGACCCATGAAGATGTCTCTCACATGTTTATACAAACATGTTTAACATGTTTGTTAAAAAGAGTTAACAGCCAGAGCTGGTATCTCTCACGGCTCGCACGACACTATTTTTTTTATGTCTATTTTTTAAAATTGAATTATTTATTGGTACATTTTATATACAGCTCACAATCACACTCAACACTGGGGAATTTGTACCAGTATTTGACACAAGTTAATTCTCATTTTTACCCATATCCCTACCTACCCTACAGCCCCCCACCCTCTATATACATGTGCTTCCTTTTTCTTTTTAAATCAGATTTATTCTTTCTCCTTATTTCTTTCCCCAACCACTTTCCCTTTGAATATTTCCTAGTTCACAAAATCTATCATACATTGTAGAACTCAATTTATATCTACAGGTTCTCATACCAGAGAAAAGATACAGTATTTACGTATTTGTGTACCATTTATTTCATTTATGTCCTCAAGGTGTATCCACTTGTTCATTAATGACTGAAAACTTGTTCTTTATGGCAGAGTAATTTTTATACACCTATTTTATTCTACAGATTTGTTGCAGCTGTAAACTATTCTCCTCAAAACTAAATTCCCCTCCTACAAATGAAAAGATAGGAAAGTGAAATCATCTGGCCTGTTTTCAAGCTCGGAGCTTTCCACGCACAAGAGATACTTGCCATGGAGAAAAATAAACACCCCTCGAAGACACATCCTCTTGTGTGTCGGGGCGGGACCAGCCTCCTGGAGCGGCCGCTGAAGCACGACTCCAACGCACCAAAAGCCAGTCAACTTCCAGGTCGGTGACTGGAAAAAGTAGCTGGAAAATCCAAAAGGACTGGCGCGGTTAATTCAGTTACAGCCCTCGCTGCGCAGGTGACTTCTGAGGTCCCTCCCGGGGACTGTCCGGCTGTGCGCACCTTCCCTCCCTCCTGCCCGGTTACCGGCCTTTCCAGAGCGCTCGGCCCCTGCGCAGGATGATTCCAAGCGCCGCAGCACAACCAGCAGCGCGCGCAAGTTAATCTAATCACATGACTGGTTCACCAGCGAGTCGGTCAGGGGTGAAACCTCACAAAGACTCACCCGCAGCTCCTCCGCCCGTGTTCTCTAAGTACCAGGACGGTTTCTGCATCCTCTCTGCGCCTCCTGATCACGCTTGGTGGCTCAGAAGTTCTCTCCTGTAGCCTTCTCTTAAAGCTGTGCATATAATAGAAAATCCGGAGAGGTGTAGATACGTAAGATTGTGGCACAAAAAGGAAACGAATGAATGATAGGAGGGAGATCTTGGAAATGGAATTTTAGAGTCTGTGATGAGCCCTGGATTTCCATGGATCCACTCCTCTCCTCCAGGAAGATTCTCTTCAAATCACAAAAGATTCCAAACATCTGAGTTCTCCGTTGTCTTCTAACTGATCAGCTATAGAAATCTTTATAAAAAGAAGAGTTTTGAGTAAGTTAAAAAGGAGAGGAAAAGCACCGCTTTCGAATTTAATGATTGTAAGGATAACAAATTTGGAACAGAATTGTAAAAAGTCAACTCCATTCGTACCGTGAGTGTTCTCCAGTAGGGTGAGAGCCCACCAATGAGAGTCTGTCAGGGGTTGTTAACATTGAAATGCTAAGTTATTGATAAATAAAAGAAAAGAAATTTCTAAGTATTTATCTTTGAAAGGAAAATGGCCATTGGACTTCAGTCTCTTCAGCGAGCAATCCTGTCCTACTTGGATCCTTACGTGTGCAGCTCCTCCTGAGAAATCTCACACACTGCAGAGGAACATAGTCTCTACCTCCTCTTAAGCCACATGGCAATCTTTTTATCTTCTAGTGTTATGGGAACAGTTTTCTCATTCTTTCCCACTGGCTGTAGAAGTTCAGAGACTTTGATTTCTTTATCTCTGAATCCCTCTCCTCCCAAGCACATACTGTGTTACCTGGCAACTAGTAGACTCAGTTACTATAAGAGAGACAAATGTATCTATGGGAGGTCTTCGTATTACACCTACAGTTTTGGTAACAGACACAGTCTCTGCAGAACAGACCTATCTGAAATCAGCGATGCTCTCAAGGGAGATACCTCACATACTAAATTTGCTTAAAATATGGGCACAGAATCCATCAAGTATTTGGACCCAACCAGATCACTTCCTTAAAAAAATATAAAAGGAATGATACTCAAGGTCAAGTATCCATAAAAAAAAAATGAACAGACCTCTCTTTCATTCTCGATGATTTTAAACTTTTGAATGATTTGACTTGCAGCTATGTCACTGCGGATGGGTGAGTGTGCCCTCGGCTAGATACCTGTAGTTATAGCTGCAGGTCGTGAGTTTAATCTACAGCCATGTACGGTGCTGTTTTCAGGTCGACCTAAACAAGAAGAGGTGTTTGATCATTGCAAGAGTTTGATTTGTCCAAACATTTCCTTGCTCGCTCCTGGTTTTCCTTTACTCCCCCGTTTCAACTCGCATGCAAAACTCCTTAATTCAAGCTCCCAAAGCAAGATTGGTGGGAAGAAAATCCAATTGTTTAGGGTCAAAATAAAGATGTTTTTCAAATGCCAGAGAAAGAGAGCCGGGTTGTTCTACTTTGATGTTAATACCATGTCTTTTGTAGTTTTCCTGTTTGTTTGTCTTCATCTTCCTTGTCAACAGGGCACTAGATTTTATAGGCAACTTAACACAAAGCAGATGTTGATTAAAAGAAATGTGGTTTTGAGTGTGACATTTAAAAAATATCATTCTCTCTTGCCTAAATGCTGTATTTTAATGTGTTTAATTTTTATTAACTGATATATAAAGGAATAATAAGCATATAGTTTACCTTAACCGTAAATAGCTCACTAGTTGGACCATGAACAATGCAAGAAAAGCTCACATTTTAATATTTTCAAAATGAACAAACATTTTTTTTTTACTCTGTGCAAACAACATGTGTTTCTGGGCCAAGACTTTAGCATTTGCATTTATTTTGTAACAGATATAAATGGCTTAGTCAGGGTAACAGCAAATGTATTTTTTGAGATTCATCTCTAAATGTACTGTTAATCCAGGTATTCCTTCTATTTTAATCAATGACAGCATACCAAAAGAAATGCCAGGACTACCAAATCTGGAGTAAATGTGACAGGATGAAAGCAGATTTGGAACCTTTAAAAAGAAACACACAAGCTCACACGTGCCCTACTGACTCTTCAGCACTTTCACGCGGGACTTAGAGACTATTGTTGGCACAGTGGACCGCTCGGATGCTGGAGGCATTTCCAACTGACTGAACCAAAAAGATAATGCATACCTACTTTTGCGGATAAAAGCTTAAAAGCAATGATGAGTAGAGGAAGTAGGAAAACTCACCTGAGTGGTCCACATGACACCAAAACAAGTGGGTATGGAAGGCAAAGTCGGATACCTGAAATCAGAATCGCCACTAGAGCCACAGCAAACTACGTATGTGAAAATATACTTGCTGTACCTGAAACTGAGCCACCTACCATGCATCTGGAGTTCTGTGTCCTTTGGTACACAGATCAGAGAGGGACATATGCATTATTCTGCGCTGCTAGTGTTGAGTTATAGGAACAGGCTGATGGGAAGTTGGACATCTCCCTAGGTGAGCTTTGGCCAGGTCTCTACGTGGCCATTAACCACCATCGGAAGGTCAGTGCTAATATTCAGTATCTGACCATCTTGATTCTCATCATTTCTGTGTGACCTAAACATGTCAGGTCAATTTGTGACATGGAAGACATGTATGGCAAACAGTTAAAGCAAAATCAGTGCCACAACAATTAATCAGGATAAATTACAGAGTTAGCTTAAGGAATTTGTGCTATCAGTTGTCTTTCTTGGATAGGAATATACATATACATATACATATACATATACATACATATATATATATGTTTGAAGTGATGTTTCTCCACAAAGTTTGAAGTGATTTTTTCATGTACCTCCACTATACTGAAGTTACTCTGTTTAAAACACTGCCTTCAATAGGACTCTACATCTCCAAAGTGTTGCCTTTTGTGGAAGGTTGTAGGGTTGGAAGTTATGGAAACAGTATAAAAATCAGTGGTCGCTGGGAGTTGAGGGTGAAATTGCTCTGTATGATATTATAATAGCAGATACATGTCATTATCCCTGTGTCCAAACTCACACAATGTGCAACAACTATTTACCAGGGCACAGTCATTCATTTTGACAAATGCGCCAATTTGTAGCAGGATTTTCGAATGTGAGAGGTGTGTGTACTGTGTGAAAGGCTGGTATATAGGGAGTCTCTGTACTTTACCTTCAACTTACGATGAAATTTAAACTTCTCTAAAAAATAAAATGCATGAAAAAATGTTGGGGATATTGAGGCAGCAATGATTCAAGAGTTACGGCAACTTGTCATTTTAATTTTGTTGAAATATTTACAATTTTATTTGTTATATCATGAGTAGAGCTACAAAGTTGGGACCCTGTATGTTTTATAAGGGCACAGCTGATTTCATGCCCTTCTGACAGTTGGGGAAAGTCGTTTTGGCCATAGGAAGTATTGCGAAACGTTTTCATGGTTTACGACTTCAGTGAGTCAGTCTCTAGCTTTGAACACTGCCCAGAAGAACGGCAGATAACTGCACAAGGGGGAAAACACTGCTACATTTTCTAAAGCAAAGGACTAGAAGAGTCTCCTGCGGGGTTCTCAACCAGTCACTGCAACAGAACACTTCTAGATAGAAGCTAGAATCCACTGTTGGCAGATATTTTTTGTTTTTTTGAGACAGGGTCCCAACTTTGTAGTTCAGGCTGGCCCTGAGCTCACTCTGTAGCTCAGGCAAGCCTGGAACTCAGCAATCCTCCTGCCTCTGCCTCCTGAGTGCTGGGATCACAGGCGTGAGTCACCACGCCTGGCTGTTTGACAAGCTTTGAGGGTCACTGCATTTGGGAAAGGAGTGGAGGGAAAAGGACAGAAAAGGAACCAGCACGAGCCACGAGGAGCTGTGCGGTGTCTCCTAACTTGCCCACGGTTCGGCGAGACAACGCTGGCCCGGGAGAGCTGACGCTTTGTCTGGTCGGTCTTCTTTGTCCAGTTCCTACCGGGCCCCACCCCACTTGTTAATTCCAGCCCCAGTCGGGGCTGATCATTTTGAAGATGATACAAAAGCTCTACGCGACCTGGTTTACTGTCACCAATATTTTCACTAAAGCACTTTGCTCAGTACCCGACGAGTCAATGAAAGCACAGAAACACTTTCTCAGGGTGGCTCCCTGGATCCCCCTCTCCGCCTTTTAAAAAGCGTATTGTCTTCCATATTTTTTTTTTTTAAAAACCCAACTATCCCAAATGTGTGCATCCTTCTGATTCTGGTTTTAGAAAGGAAATGAAATTTGTCACGCTGCCATACATCATTTCCCCGCAGTGCAGTGTCCCATCTGTATGTCAACTACAAAAGAAAAGCATTTTGTGAAAAATTGCTAAAGAAGTAATGATTTTTGTCCTCAACTCTTTGTTTTGCCTTTCAATAAAGAAGGCGACATGTGCCACAAATGATGTATTATCGTTTAGGTACAACCTTGGTAACACAGTGCATAAGCAAAACCATGTTTCACAGCAGAGAAACTATAGTTTACTGCCCCTATGGCTCTGAGGAGAATATAATGTTCTACAGTTTATAAATGCTCTGAGGTCAATACATGATTTGCTTCAGCTTGTTCATCCAATGAGCAGGGGATCCAAAAATATATCAAGCTCTTAGGCCCTGGAAGCAGGGCTGAGGGAGCGGAGATGGAGAGGTTCCGAGGAAACGCCTCTGTCAGCTGGAGACGAGATAATTAGATCCAGGTAATACATTGGAGCCCCAACAGGGAGCCGCCAAGCAAACATGTCATCTTTATGGCCCTTTCTTGTCCCGCGCAGCCACCGAGGCCTAAAACAGGGAAGCGCAAGATCCTCATCGGTGCCCGGCGCCTCTCAGGGGTCTTCCGTGCAGACCCTTCCTTTGAAGCAGGAGAGCGGACCCTTAAGGGAGCGGTCGTTAATGTCCTCCTCTCCTCTAGCGACGCGCCTCCCTCTGCTCTTTTTCTTTGTTTCAATGCACCTCATCTGGATTAATCTGAGACTGTTGTATGAAGCCGGACGTCTTTACTGAACATTACTCTCGGGCAGGCCTTTCAGTGACAGGCAGCATGTTAATTTCTATCCTCTGAATGAACATGCACTTCAGTTGGAGAGATACTGAAGTTCTGTCCTTTTGCTCAATTAGCAAACATCCGTGGAGGGTCTGGAATGGGGTGAGGAGCAGCCCTGGACGGTGGAGAGGAAGAAGCAGGGCCGGAGGCCCTGAGCCACAGTCAAACCGAGAGACAGTTCACAGCGATATTGGCAACTAATGAGTTCTTTGAACTTGCACAAAGCTGTGTGAACCGCAGGCACCCAGAGCTTACGGAGATGGTGAGAGGCGCCCTGCGTTTAGCTGAAGGACTAGGAGGCCCCACCAGCAGCAGTGACGCCGATTTCAGACCCGGAGAGTACAGAGGATTCGGGCAGGCGAGGGAAGAGGAGGCGCGTGTTATCGCGACAGCAACGGCCCATCTGCTCGGACACAGAGGAAGACAGCGCCACCCACCCTGCTGTGGCTTTGACCCAAAATGCCTCCGAAGACACGTGCGCTGACGGACTGATCGGCAGCCTGTGGAGCTTCGGAGAGATGGGGCCCAGGGGGAGAGAGCGACGGCGGAGGTGACTTCGAGGGCTGCTGGGGACCCCGGCCCCTCATTTCACCTTCTCTCTGCTTATTACTCGCCCGAGGTGAGCAGGTTTTGTGCAGCGCGTGACCTGGGCCACGCCACACAGTAAGACCACAGGCCGCACGCCACAAGGCCAGGCTTCTGGAAGCGTGACTCGACCCAGCTTTTCCTTCGCACCATTTCATTGTCACCATCTCCGATCGTCCTCACCACCTCTGCCCGCAGCGCTGTCCCCCCACCAGTCTCTCTTCCAGGAAGAGTAGATCTACCCAGCACTCAGCGTCGCTTCAGAAAACTTACCTCTTGAGTTTGCTATCATGTTGAAATGGAAGTTTTATAGCTATCAACTAAAAACGAGGGTAAGGTATCTCTGTGTTTATGACTTATCAACACGTCCACATACAATCTACTTCTTTACCCTCTGAAGAGTTCCAAGCTCTCGGACATTTGCAACTATATATCCTTTTACCATGACGATAAACTGGAGTTTCCATTCCATGTACAGTGGGGCTGTTTACGTTCTATTCGAGATCACCGTAAATGGTTCAGAGTAACCGAACATAGTGGGTGAAGAGCAGCTTTCAGAGACAGCCTGGGTGCGAATCTACAGCGTGCTATTTAGAGCCGTGCATTTCCGAATACACTTCTTAAGCTCCACGTACCTCCACTTTCTTACCTGTAGGGCAAAGATATTAGTATGTCCTAAGAGTATTCAAAGTATATTCAATTAACAGTCCAACCAAAGTGCTCAGAAAAGTGTCTGGAACATAGTATGAGCCAAACAAGTACCGTGATCATCTCACGCCATTTCTGTTTTCTGTCTCCTCAGAACGCGAGGTCAGAGGCCTTGCTGTGGTCCCGTCTTCTCCACTAGTCCCTGTCTAGCTGCCAGGTGAAGCCTTAACAGCCCAGAGGAATTTAACTGCTCTCCTCCAGGATGAGCCTGGATGGGTGTGAAAAGGGAGGCTCCCTCCCACGCCGCCACCCTCAGTCCCAAGGAGGTATTTTCCCCCGGCCAGGGAGACATTGTCTTTCCAAGAGGCACTCTGAGCCACCCGACGCTTAGGGAGGTGTCTCGTTTCCTTCCCTCGGTTCCCAGCCTACCGCCCCACGACAGACATCCATCACGTAGCTGTGTGCGGAATCTATGCACCCACAACGGCATTATAAAAATAAATTGATGGAGATGGAAATCAGGAAAGTTTATAAAACTGTGTATTTTTGACAAAAGTTACATTATAAAAGGACAGAGAAGAGATATGGAATAATTTATAAGGACAATCCCATGGGATGGTAAATAAATTACAGAGTAAAGCCCGAGCCAAACTATCTTCTATTAAAGTCTCTTCATTGTTATTCAAGTGAATTTCATCCCTCTCCCAAGTGAAAACTATTTACACAAAACAAAAATATTAGAAATAGAATCCTAGGAATTTGGGGCAGTAAAAGAAAATCTTGTTAAAACTTGAGAAGAGACATGGCTTTAGGCAAAATTGTCAAGATTCTCTCTGTCACCTCTCTGCCTCTCAAGTCCTTTCTTCTTTTCAAATTCTCCTTCCTCTCAGGTGATTTCCTGTATGAATCTGAGGCCAACATGCCATTTAATAATAAATTTATGTAGCACTGAGGACTGAAAATGTGTGAGGCACCGGGCACTTGGAACTGATAAATAAACAAGAAAGGATTCTGGTCTTCCTGGAGTTTACATTCACCTCTGTATGCCACTCAGCAATTTTAGAAACCTACAAACCAACATGAGAAAAACCACTACCTAGATTTTTAAAAGTTCTGGAAGAAACACACACACACCAGAAAACCCAGAAGAACTCAGAGTTACAAAAGCAAAGTTTACTTACAAGATTGTGTTTGTCTGGTTGGTTGGTGGTTTTTAATAATGTTGTTATTTTTTGTGGTTGTTCTTTTTACTTAGGAATTACAGCTTCTAAGATAAAAGTAACTAATCTTCTTGACTGTTGGCTGTCAGGTAACAGAAGAGACCAGGAAATCTAGATCAGAGAACTTATTTCTCCCAAAGTAAGTCATCACTGGCCACACATATGGCATGAGAACTAAAGGCAGAGAGAATTTCACAAGAAACTGAGTCTCAACAAACTTGACAAAGTGTTGCTGTCCTTACTATAAAAATAACTTGGAAATATTAAGGAGAAAATTACTAACATTTCGAAGGGGAAATAAGTCAGACACATAGAGAGGTAATTCACAAGTAGGAAAGACAAATAGCTAGTGCCCATTATTATTTGCACAAATAATAAGGATATACTTTCAACTATGAAACCAGACTGCATTTTTGTAAAGTATATCTGCATGTGAACATATCTTATATTTCATTAAGACTGTCATAATAGGAGGAGTGAGAAAATACAAAATTATTTATAGGTTACAACAGACATATTTACACATAAAAATGATAAGCAACGTGAAAATGTGACACTTTGTTTATAAGATTAGATCAGAGATATTCTTCATTTTCCTTGACGTGTATTCGTATATTTTTCTACTTTTTTTTGTCACAGTGGCCACTCAGCTGGGTGACCCTAAAAAGAAACAGTCCTCACTCCACGGTGTTCTGTGTCGGCGGCAAGTTTGGACGCAGGTGCTCGGCAGGTCACAGATGATCCACACTCTCTTGAAAAATTTAAGAAGCATGAAATGGTTTATCCCAGCTGTGAGGTGGTGAGTTTTAGAAGCACGTGGAAGTAGTCAAAGCTAAGCTAGAACGTTCAAGAGATTGGGTATGTTAAATGCGTCTTAACCACACTCTATTTTAAATGTTGTGATCACAATATATGTTGAATAGATCAATGTCTAAATTTTTAAAAAGGAACCACATTAAAACATACATTGTTATTAGCCTCTTTCAAAATGTTCCTTGCTTCAAACTTCGCTCGTCATTCTGGACAATTTCCAAAGCAGTCCTAGAAATCCTCTTGTATGAATAACTCTAGGATTCAAAGATTCATAACTCGATGATTCAATTATTCAGTAAAGGCTGCTGGCAAGTGCTGCCCGACAGAAGGGCAAGCTTGCCCCGTCTTGACCCATCTGACGTGCGCCAGACCTGGCATCGTGTGACTCCCGGCTCTTCCCTAAAGTAGACATGACCGTGACAGGTAAATGCTGTTTATTGGTTCTGTATACGGAGGTAGCCAGGACAGCGCACCTGCGGACCCCTGTGAAAGAGGACTTCCGGAACTGCTTCAGAAAGCGGCAAGAGCAACGGGGTAAGTGTGCTCAGAGACAGGAGGAGTGTTGTGAAGACTGATGGCAATGTGTCTTTTACTGTAATTTTTTTAAATGGAAGTTTTCACTGAATTTGCAGCGCCATCTTGTGCTGAAATGTCCTGTCGATGGAAGTTCCCAGGACCGTCACTCCCCTGGCCCCTCTGGGCCGTGGCGGCTCCTAGAACTACATTTAGGACTGGATTCTGCACCAGCAAGACTATCAGTTAAAATAGCAAAGTTAAATCTCAAGTTTAGACTAAAAATATGTTGCTGTACAAAATCATTCTAAAATATTTCATGGGACATAATTTTGTCGAAGTAACCAGTGGCTAGGTACCTGGAATTCAGATTAAAATGAGCAGTCCCTATTCACTCTCATGTCTGCCAGGACTACTCAGGAACCACAGCAAGAGAACAGAGTTACAAACACTAATGAAGCAAGAAGAGGGTTTGACAGCCGGAAGAAAGAATTTGGTGTTTCATGAAGAAATCGATTTTTGGTTGATATTCCATCATTAAATTTAAAATTCCTATTTTTAAATGAAGATGTTAAAAGTCTATAGAATAATCTTTGGTGCACTGCATCAGAAAGTGGTCAATAGTGTTGTTGAGATTTTCCTTGCAATGTAATTAAAATAATTCTGGAAAAGTACAACCAAAAATATGAATATAAACCTAGATGTGTACCTTGTTTTATTCTGCCAATCTTTTAGACAAGCATGGTATATTTTATACCTATTTTATAGATGATGAAATTGAAGCTCAGAGATATTAAGGATGAGTTGAATTTCTCTTAATGTTTTGAGTTGCTTTTTTTGTAGTTCTTATAGTTAGGCTAAATCTGTTTTCCTCTAAAATCCCACTTCTCAACCATTGTGGTATAAAAATATCCCAATACTTGAAGAATTTTTGCTAAAAAGTTTAATCACATTACTGGAGGGAGATTTACTTACTATGACAGTAACTTATTTATTAGAAGGTAACCCATCCTAGTAAATAAATTATAAACCTAGTTATCATGAGAGTTAAATTCTTAAAATCATCAATAATTAATAGGTTCAAGAAATTGAAGATCTTATATGATGAAATACTATGTGATGATTGAGTTATGTACACAAAGTTTAAATTTGAGAAAGGAAGTATTTTTATAAAGGAGAAATTTGTGATTTTTGAGATGATTAATTTTTCATATGTTCTTAACATTCTGTTTTCCAAATTCTCTACAGTTTATAATATGATAACTTGAATACGATAACAAGGTCTTTATAATTTGCTCAAATAAAGAAATATTTTAATAACATAAATTTTTTGGTTTTTGTTCTTTTGATAAAGGAACGAGTTGGTTTGTGGAATATATTTTCATATTTGGGTTACTGTCAAATTGGAATATGAAGCCTACTACAAAGAGCTGATGGACTAAAGAAGAAATCCTTCTTTTTAACCAGGTGTTCAAACAGTTTTAACGAAGGTTTATCTGTGTTCTTTTTCTCAATTGTCATTACATTAGTTATGATCCTATATGGCTGTAATTTGGTTCTGGTACATCAAAAATGAGACATGAAGTTTAACAACAAAAACAACAGAAAAGAATAAAAATTCCACATATTAGCACCTAGATAGTATTTGCAATGGTGAAAAAATTTCCAATTCTAAATTAGACTTCAGACTTTGAAATTCTACGTCATCTAGATGCAGAACTTGAGTTTCTCGGCTTTGCTATGATCCTTCTGAAAATCTAGTCTTTCCTGTGCTGCTGACTCCCCTCATCTGTGAAGCCATGTCATTCAGTTTGGTTTTAAACTCTGGACCTGGGTCCAGCAGCTTTGGCATTCCGGGATAGCCCATGATGAACATAGAAACGATACTGTGAATTCAGCTCTGAAGTCTTCTGACATTTTTTTTTGCTTAATAATTTTCAGTTATTAATACAGCAACCATTGTGAAGAGCAAGTACTAACTGTGACATAATTCCAACATAGTGCTATCTGACTTAGCAGACTATTCCTAGTCACAAACAAGATGTAAAGGACAGACTTCTTTACTTTCTTTCTTTTCCTTTCTTTCTTTCTCTTTCTTCCTCCCTTTCTCTCTTTCTTCATCCCTTTCTTCCTCCCTCCCTCCCTTCCTTCCTTTCTCTCTCTCTTTCTCTCTTCCTCTCTTCCTTCCCTCTTTCCTTCCTTCCCCCCTTCTTTTCTTCCTTCCTTTCATTCTGGAGGTTGAACCCAGGTCCTCTTGTACGCAGAGCTCACTGTCTACCATTAAGTTACACCTTCCAGCCAAGGACAGATTTTCAATAACAGGACTCTGGGCATCAAGGTATGTGAGTCCACAAGTGCTGCCTGTGTCTTCCTTACTAGTGCTCATTCAAGTGCTTATAGAGCAATACAGAATTGAATACACCCAACGTGCCAGGAAAGTGCTGGGAAGGAAGTTTCCAGAACTATTTCAGAGCCAGGTGGAGACGGAATGATAATGACAGCCTCCCAAGCAGAAAAGAACCCAGACTTGCATGAAGTCATAGGTTTACCCTCACCTGGGCTTAGATTCGTTCTCTCTTGATAGGTTTGAATTTTTTCCTTAGTGAAAGGGGATGATATCAGCTGTGCTACCTGACATTCAAAGTTGGTATTATGTACTTTTGAGTGTGAAGAAGTAGAACCAGAGGAAAAACATGCAGCCATCAAATGAATACATTATAATGAAATATCTCTTGATAAGATAAAGAATGAAAGGAAATGAAAGAACAAAGATTTGGAAGAACTTTCTGTTGGTATTATCTTTCAAACATCTCACCTAGATTTTTATTTAAGGTCAGCCAAAAGATTATTTGCCAAAACGAAACCAAAAAAATTCCCTTCAGTAGAGGAAACTTATTTTACCTTATAGGAAAACAACTAAAAAATTAAAATCTCAACTTTTCTATTTCTTTGTAGAAAAAACATGTTTCCCCCATGTGGATTATGTAAACATTGATAACAGTGAAAAACAGTTCTGAGAAAACATCAGAAATGTAGCAAAATTCCCAGGTGTCATCATTTATCTCTTTCAAGTACTAACCATAAATAAGAATGTCAGATAATCTATACATAAATATATAAGGGCTAATCTTATAATGATATCTTTTAGGTAATCTATTTTTAAAAAAAATTAAAAAGAAGAGATAGATTTCTAGTATAATTGAAAATACACTGTGTATATTTTCTAGTATAATTGAAAATTATACTATAATTGATAATTGAAAATTATAGTATAATATAGTATATAGTATAATTTTCTAGTATAATTGAAAATATACTGTGCTTCTGTTCAATTTGAGGTTTCTAGATTCTATATATTTAATAACAAAAGGCACATTTTAAAAGATATGGAGGCTAAAAGTTTTGTGGTTCTCTGTGTGATATAAAATTCTGGACTAAAAAAGGATAGACTTTATTTGGCATGTGCTACTCTCAGGACAGAGAACACAGGAATTAGAAAAACATGCAATGCTTGTCCATCTTCTACAAGAAATATCTCATGACACCTGTTTATTTGTCATGGGCAAAGCTGACCTCATGACCCAGCCAGACTTTGGGTGCCATGTATGTCACATGGCAAGTCACATGATAAAAATTACACCCAAAAATATCCCATGAGCTGCACCTACATGGGTGCATGCCTGTTTACTGGAAGAGACAGAGACTTTTAGGAGCAGTAATAACATCTATAAAAGAGTGTGTGTATTCCATCTAAGAGAATTTCTAGTAAGAGATAGGTCTTTTACTCATAAATAAATAAAACATGTGTCCATTCTATTGGTATGCAATGTAAAAGGTTACATGCCCAGAGTAAGAGCCTAAATTTTTGCTACAGATTTTAAAAAATTTTATTTCCATCTTGGGAAATTTCACACACACACACACACACACACACACACAGAAACAATTGTTCATCCATCTCAAAAGTATTGTCCATCCACAATTTTATGAGGTAGAACTTTGGGATAGAAAAGTCCATGAAAATATACTCAAAACAGCATCTGTATTTCCAAGTCCAGATGCCCCCCTTGTGAACAGTCCACACTTTCACGAGATGCCAAATTTGACTTATTTTAAAGAGCGCTTTTTGAATATTTTTCTCTCAAGGAACTCACTCTCCAAAGGGGCTCGAGACGTGCTGGGTGGGACAAAGAAAAGCACCCAAGTCCCCCCGGGAGCCATTCAAGACAAACGGACAGGCTCCCCCACCGGGCAAAGCCATGCGTTCTGCTTCCCTTTCCCCGCTGTCAAACCCCGTCCGTTCTCAGAAGGGCTTCCGAGGCCACTGTCCAGTCCGCTTGCTGGCGGTCGCCCTCTTCGGGAGGAAACCAGACTCCGGCGTGCAACTCACAAGCCCCACACGGCCAAGAAAACCACTGCTTGACAGGAGGGAGAAATGGACCCTGAAGAGGTAACGGCAGCCTCGTGTGAACTGAACTTCTGAGCGCTGTGCTCGCACACTGCCCTCTTCCTGGGAGTTGCACGGGAGGGCTTCCCGTGCAAGTATCACCAGAAGATGTGATATAATCGCAAAAGCTTTGCAAATCATCGTGAAGCTATTTTGAGCTTGGAAACTATTATAGTTTGCAACTCAGTGCAGTTGTAAATTGGAGTCTTTTTAAATGTGGCAGCAAAAAGCAAAAGAAAAAAGGATGAGAATAGGAATACGTGCTCTTTAATTTTCTTTATTAAAACCTGTGTTTTAAAGGTGTTATTTAAGCTAACTATCCAGCTTGGGATGGCAGGTTGTAAAATCTGAGATATTTCTCTTTAAAAATACAAACGTAAGTATAAAGTGACAAGATGCCACCGACCCTCCATTGTGTCCTTGACAGAGACATTTTTTTTTGTAGTTCATAGTCTAGTCTGTGTTAAGATTTCATTGTGAAACAAGAAATAAGGTTCAAGTCTTGTGACAATCTTTTTTTGTGATGTCCTGAAAATACGCTGGACCCTATGGAATATAAATAATCACTGAAAGTCTGTAACGAACAGTTGATTTCCTGTGGACAGTTCTGTGACCTGGGTAACAAGTGGAAGATGTTTCTTCAGATAATCTCCCATCAGCGAGGATGCCCTGCGGCAAACACCACAGGCTCACACCGTGTGGCTGATTATCCCCCCGCCCAAAAGGATGTTGGTATCAACCAGGGAGCTCAGTGGGGACCAGGTGATTAAGCTCCTTTTGCAGTTCTAGGTGTTGAGACTTACAGTTAGCTCCAAACTCTACATAGTTGCTTCATCTTGAGTTTCCGTGGAACAGCAGATCTAAGACATGCGAGACAAAGCAAGAGGTCAGGGGAAGGATGTGCATATCAATATGTTTAGGGGTCTGATTTACAGCAAAGAAATAAATACTATACATAGCTAGATCTACATATATATATATACATACATACATACATACATACATATACACACATACCATCCATGTCCATGGGATCTGCATTCATTAATTCAACTAACTTTGTATCAAAATTATTTAGAAAATAAACCCTGTCTTTACTGAACATGGACAGACTATTTTCAAGTCACTATTGCCTAAGCAACTCATGTAACAATTGTTTATGTAGCAGGTGCTGTATATTGGATGCTTAAGGGGAAATATCAAGGTTTTAACAAAAAAGATACCATGAAACTTCATAACTTCTTTTGTAGAAGGACTCATTAGAAATGAAAAAAATTAAAGAGTGATCGATATCATTTCAATCCTGGACGTTTTTCCCAGGCACTTCTCATGCTCAAAAATCCTTCCTAATGCACAGCTTGCATCTGCCGGCAGACATAGCAGCTGGCACGAAGGCTGAGCACAGAAGATGCACTGGAAACAGACAGCAGCGAAGGAACGGAGGGCGCTGTGTTTACTGAGGACAGGTGGGAACCAGGAGGGAAATCAAACCCGCTGACACTTCACCCACAGGAGCCCTCTGAGCACCAAGTTCTGCGTCCTATTGAAATGTGAAGTCCAGACTATGCTCAGGAGAGCTGGCCTTTCAGGAACCTAAAACCTGCCTTTCTTGCGGTCTGATTACTGAGACATCACAGTCTTTCTCTAATCACATCCTGCTCAAGAAGTTCGAGAGATGAAATTCCCATTTTGTTTCGTAACGACAGGCCAATTTTTTATTTCTTGATGAGAAAAATGTACGAAGGGGTACAGTAAGCTCTTGTTTTATGTCTGATGTCTTTTTAGCCACATATGTCCTAGGTCTCCACATGTAAAAAGAAGAAAGAGAAAAAGAAAGAAAAACTAAAAGTGGGGCGAAAAAAATCTTGGTTTCAAATAATGAGCATGTGTACCTTTTTGCCTGAGGCCTTCATACACAATTTAGCCAGGAAGCCAGGGTAGATCATGATTTAGCTTTTGACATCTCCTGCCTTCGGGCCAGGAGAGACTAATACCGATTTCTGACTCTGAGCATGCCACAGGAAAAAAAAGTGAGAGAGAGAGAGGCCTTTTATTGACTAAATGATAAAGAGGTTTGTAATGATAAATAACAGTCATTTTATTGTGGAATTCCCCAGAAAAGATGCATTCTGCAGTGTCTGAAGGAGCCTAAAAGCTGAGGTTGGGTCCCCATGGAGCCAAACCTGTTAAACTTCAATTTTTACAGCCAGGGATAGGGGTCACAAATTGCGGGCACCTCTAGCTATTAAAACCACACCCCCACTCTCCTAGCCATGATGGCAACCTGATTTTTGGCTCAAGGAAAACTGCAAAGGTTAGACCCTGGGGTAGCTTGTGGAAGAGGACTGTCTGTCTGGTATCCGTCTGTCTGCACTGACTTCCGTTGGCCCTGCCTGCTCAGGTTCTGATGTAATTCAGCAGCTTCTCAACTCAGCCTGCTGGAGAAATCACTGCCAGATTTGATCGATAGTTTAATTGTAAACTTTGGGAACAATAATGGATAATTTGGCTTGAACCGTCCATTATGAGCAATGCTGTCTAGGAGAGAGCCTTCAAAATTAAACAAGAGTGGGGCCGCGTTATTGCATTTGTACACCTCACACAGAGTTAAATAAATTCCCCTTTACAAATGCTGCCTCGGCATTCTAAGGAGCTCAATCAGCATAGGCCCGGGCAGAAGCAGGGAAGAAAGAAAACTGCGAATGAAATAAAGCTAAAATTATTTACCTGATGGTTTCTGATGAAAACATAATTATTACATTACCAGTTTCAGAATACTCTTTGAATAATAAAAATACAAGTAAGTAGATGAATTATTTTTCAGGGAAATTTTTTGTTTCATGGAAATTGAGGTGAGTGAAATTAAAAAAATAAAAAAACATGTGTTAGTTATAGGGGAAGAAATGTCCAATAATGGCCAAGGCATCGATAACTACTATGTAATAGATTTCCAGATGCATAAGCAAGAGACTTCAGATACCAATTGTCTCTTTGTGTGAAAGCCATGACAAGAAGTGATAAAAATATTATTAGTTATATGTCTGTTAATATATTATTAAAGAGAGGAAAATTAAGATGACACTCGGGGTCTAAAACATTGAGCCCAAAACCAAACTTCCCCCTCCCTGTAGGGGTCATGTGTAGGTTGGTCCACAGCGGCAGAAGACACGCTTGGATAAACCCTTAGCGATTAATTCAGACATGTACCTGGTGCCGGGGTGGTGGCCTGTCCTGGCGTCCCACAAGAGTGTTTTCCGAGGAGGTTTCCAAGAGAAAATTGAAAAGGATAATCTTTCAGGATTAGAGGATTTACAACACAGGTCTTTAAAAAGGGCAAGGGTCTCGAAAGCTACCTAGATGCAAATGCCAGCTCAGTAACTTACTATGATTTGGACAAGCACAGCCACTTCGGTGTGCCCCTGTTTACCAGAACTTCAGACAGGGTCCTAGTGACCCTTGCTTCATAGACTGATCACGGGGTAAAAGTATGAACACACGAGAAACACAGAGATCCATAGAAGCTGTGTAACAACTGCGGGGTGAGGAATCATAGTAATCACATTGTTACTCTTCAACAGTAGCGAATTGTCAGTTTTCGGCAATTTTTTAAAAATACCCTTTTGATTTCTAATTCTTTTTTTGTTTGGAAAAAGGAGATTGGGGGGGGCATAATTTGATTTTCCAATGTATGTTTTATGTCAGTCTTTTTTACTAAAGCCAGTATTCTCTCTTGGCGGGCAGATAGGGAGGAAAAGGTGGCCGAATGGATTGTCACACACGAAGCAGCCCATGTCATCCTCTCCGGTCTGCTGTGTCACCTTGGCTGGTAGGGTAGCAAATTACTTGTCAGCTCCATTGTAAATTCCAGGCTCCTCCAGTTCCAGCCCTTCCTGTGTCACTACTTCCACGCCCGGGAACTCTAACTGCCTTCTCTGATTAATCCCACAGCAGGAAAGCTACAGAGATGAGGCCTGGGGACTCTGGCTATCGGCACATCACGTGGAGTCAGGCTGTCTTGCAGTCTGGGCTCCAGCTCTGCTATACAGTAGCTGGGTCACCTTGGCCTTGTACTCAGTGACCATGAACTCCATTTTTCTTACGTACTGAAATAATGATAATAGTAGCTACTCCTTTAAAAGAGCTGTCAGGATTGAAAGCAAGCAAGTGCACGAAATCCCTAACACAGAATTTAAAAGTGCAATTGATTGGTTTTGGGGTAATAGTGATGTTGACAGTAGTCATACCGAACCAGTGTGCCATGTCTTCTACACGACTCTGCGTGATTCCTGGGTTCAAGTGTATCATGTGTTTTGCTACTTCTCATAGGGTTTGTGCCCTGTATCTACATCCTAGAGTTGCTGTTGTTGGCAATACGCACAGTATTCTAATTTTGTTTAAAAAAACAGGGGAGGGGTATACCTAGCCCACTTTTTGACAGTCTACACTATCAGCAGTACCCCGTGTGTACCTAATAATAAGATACAGTACAACTTACACTATATCAAGACAATTACACTGTCTAGATAGAGGTGAGGATGCTTTTAACAACCAGTGATCAAAAGTCACCCCGAGGAGAAGGCTCCCGATGAAATGAGGACCATGGAAAGTGAGTCATGCACAGAGGCGGCCACCAAGAAAGAGACCACATTACCTAGAAAGCCACTCCCAGGGGAACTGGCAGGACATGTGTCAGAGGGACAGCTCTCTTGAAGGGCCTGGAAGGAGAACGGGGTCAGAGCAAGCCCCCGAAGAACACTGACAGCATGGAGATCGTGAGAGCACCTGCCCCGGAGAGCAGACGGCTGCGGACTGTCCGGCGCAGGATTCATGCGGAGAGTTGTATTGTAACGAGAGGTGCAGGATTACACAGCCCCAGATGTCACTCTCACCGTCCCCTTCAGGATCGCATCACATTTTGGGGAACCCGTGGCTTAGGGCTTTACCAAGGCTTGGAAGGCAGCGCTGCGAGCGGCCGGCCTCCTGAAGCAGGAGCGTGGGCCTCGCCTGTCCGAGTCCCGCAGCCCCCGCTGTGGCTCAGACTCCGAAGTTTTCTTCCTGGACCATCACAACGTGAAAAGACCCAAGCGGCACATAGATGAAGACGGTCGGCACTTTGGGCAAAATGCTTCTCTATCCATGGCCTTGACAAACGCCACATGTTTGAGTTGTCATTAAAATTAGTGCCATGAAGACAACCTCAGCATAAAGCTTCTATATAGACGGAAAAATATTAACCTGTAAAATATTGACCTGTAAAATATTTCTGAGGCCATTTCTGCTTAAGGACTTTTTGAAAAACAAATTTATTTTACTCTATTTGAAAAAGTCTTCACTGAGATCCTTATTTCTCTTCATTGCTCAAAGCTTTCTTTCTCTGTTATTTAGGACCATGCATCTTCCCATTGACAGAGATATCAAATGCCTCCCATAACCAGATTTAATCGCAGAATACCCTCCTCTCTCTGCTCTTTGTAGACATTTGATTTAGCTTCACTCACACAGAAACTCGGGATGGATAAGCCATTCTTTGCATTGTTATTGACAAATACTTACTTGTTACTGCAATAGACTATGACAATAAGTTATTTGCTATTGACCAAATGTTGACAGTGCCATAAAATATTTTAACTTGAACTGACATGAGAGTAGATGATCAGGCATCTTTTCTCCTAAATAATACCCCCGGGTGCTTAGATACTATTTTTTCCCCCCAGAATAAAGAACCCTCCAGGGATTTAAGATGAAGGACTATTACTAACAAGACGTAACCACTCTGTATGATTTTGATGAAATACACATAATTAAAATGCACGTAAAATCGCAATGCTTGTGAACACGTGCTGCCATTCCCAATCCTTTACAAGGCAACAAATTAAGGGACTTCCCCTAGGAAAGTTTGCCAAAAATACCCATCACTTGGATGACTGGCACATATGTAAATCTAGTAAATTAAATCTAGTGGTCAGGAATCTTTGACCTGCATACAACCACACAGCAGGCCCAGTGAACACTTACAAAGCAAACCAGCACTGTGATTTTGGGCTGAATAAATGAGCTTTTATTTATAGATACTATTTCTTTTCTTAAAGTCAGACTCTTGGAAATCTTGGACTGTTTTCAAAAATGGATTCAAATTGATAGTTTGGTTAGCTCAATTTGTTTTATAATTAATAGTATCTCATTAAGATGTATTTCTGAGAATATTTTCCATTTCTCTGTTTTTCTGTAGAATACTAACTCCTATAACCAGTTCCTCCATCACATTAGCATGCATCAGGCCTAGGAATTTCCCTGAAATAAGACTCTGGGCAGGACACACTTGCATGGGCTCACAGATAGCGACGATCATAAAACTTCCCCTGAGAAGGATAGAAAAGATTCTGTATTGTAAATTCAGTTCATTCTTAATGAAATATCTCCCTGATTGAGGTAAAGTTCCTATGTTCACTTGGGTCAAAAGGGACAATGTGACAAATACTGTAAAGTACATCTGTCTCTTCATCCATAACCATTTCATTCAGTCTCTGCTGCTGCTGTAATAAATCCCTGAAATAATCAACTTTTTTGGCTCATGGTTTTGAGGGTCTGATCCGTGACTGCTGGGGATGCCAGAGGACAAGGGCAGGAAGCCTACGGCAGAGCAAAGCTGTTCACCTCATGGCACGGAGCAAAAGAGAGAAAGGGAAAAGAGTGAACCCTATACTCAGGCTGATGGCGCATGCCCAGTGGCATAAGGACCATCCATCAAGCCCACATCTTAATGCTCCCCCCATCTCACAATGCAGCCACCCCGGAAACCAAGCCTTTAGGGCATGGATCCCTGGGGGACACTTCAAATCCAAACTATAGCAATAGCCAGTCAACATTCCGGTACAGAGAAACTATCTATGGGTCAAGACCTTAAAATTCTGAATGTCATACAATTTGAAGCCCTATATTAGCCTTTCTCACGCTAATGGGGAAAAAAGGAAAAATATATCCACAATGAGACATTATATATATTTCCCCCAAAGAGGAGCAAAGTATCATCCTCCATGTAAGTTAGATGAAGCAAGTTGGAGAAAGTTGTATTAGGCAAAATCTGTGCTCGCCCTAAGAGCTTTTCCTTCTTAATATCACTTCACTTTGACACCTTTTCTCTGTTCCCTGCATTTCCAAAATATTTATCTTTCCCTCTCATTTAATAATTCTACTTTTTTTCTTTGTAATCAAGTTAAAAGGCCTCAAGATTTTGGCTCTCTTCCCCAAAAGTGTGCATGACCAAAAAATCATAGAGCCAACTTTGAGAGTTCTAAAGATTTTTCAAATCTTTGAGAGATGCTCTGATACTTTAAAAGAAGGTGGCTGCTACAATAAATCTCAACAAATTGGATCCTTCCTCCCATTTCTGCTTCAAATACCATCACAGAAATCACATAACTAATATTTTAAGGGTTTCGTGGAAAATTCAGGAATAAAATATATTTTTTTAATTTCTGAGATTTCCTGCGGGGGGGGGTCAATAATAGATGTTTGAGTTAATAAACTAAAGGTACTATGACCAGAAAGATCCATTTCACATATTGAGTGATAAATGTATTAGTTGTTGAGAAATGAGGATAAAAAGAGGTCCTTGCTTGGGGTGTGGTTTGGCTCAGTCTAGAGAAGTCAAAGTAAGCCAGCAGATAACGCTTCTTCTGGTTATAAAGGGTTTAACAGAAATGCACCAGGACACGCCCCACCCAAGACGATATAGGCTTGCTCACCAAGTCAGGGTATCAGTGAAAGGTAATCAAGTTAAAAGGGTGAGGAGAGATGATCCCTTACTTCTTTTATGTTACTATAACAAAATGCCTCAGGCTTGGATTCTATGAAAAAAAGGTGTTTGACTCATGATTCTAGGATCTGGAAAGTTCATATTAAGAGGCCTTGAGGAAGCTGGCGTCCCTTCAATACCCCTTGTACTACCACAAGGCGGAGAAGGAAAAGATGGCTCTGTACACATTAGAGAAAAAAAAATTCTTCAAAGAACTAAGTCACAAAAGATACAACCCATTGCCAGGATACTGGAGAGCCTGATGTACATCAATCTTTATCCAAAAATGACGTGTCTCTGATACGATCACCCACTATACCCACCTCTTAAAAGTTCTGTCCCGTTACACTGCAGGCCTTGAAATGGGGAAAACAATAAATTCAAAGCACAATAGCCATATTCCTGTGTTGAAAGGAGTGAAATCTAGAGAGAAAGATCAACTTATCCAGGGCATAGCATTGTGAAAACAAGACAGAATCTCAGATCAACTTGAAAATTTAGTTACGCGAGTACCAGGTTAGAATGAAAACAGATCAGAGGATATATTTTGGCTTATATGAATTCATATTTCATATTAAGAAATTTGAAGATTGAAAAATACATGAAGCAGCATTTGGGGAAGTTGAAAGAGAAGAAAAGCACTCGTGAATGCGGACTCCTACACATGCCTTTGGCTTTGTGGCAGGGGCCTCCACTAGGCAATGAGGAGATACACTTGCCTCCTGCTAGGAAATGAATCTTTTTCATCTGAACTCATCACAAAGGAGCATTGTTCATCAAACTGAGTTTCCTTTGTGATAGAAACAAATAACTTTGCAAATACAAAGGGGGGTTCTTTTTCTTTCCTTTCCTCCATAGTTCCAGCTGAACTCTCTGTCCCGTCAGGTCTTTTTGTTTTTTAAATATATATTGAAGGAACTAAACATCCTTGACAGAAGCAGCTTTGAAGTACGCTGTTCTATGATTTGAATAATAGCTTCTCCCACACATCTATAGAACTTTCCTAAGAAGCAGAAATTATAGGATTGTTTGCTACTTCAACTGCTATTGTTTTTCTTTGTTTAGTTAATAATTATGCTTTTAAGAAGATGTTAGTTGCCTTCTGAGTAATGAGTGCTAGGACATAACTTTTTCTGCTTTTCAAAATTTTAATAGGCAGTTGTATTTGTGCCATCTTGGAAATTCACATCAAAAATAATTTATACTTTGAAATTCATCAGATTGTCCAGTAAGACTGCTATCACAAGTTGATTGAGTTAGTTACCTTCTCTTTGGTAGGGCAAAATACCCAATGCCCACAAATTAAAGGAAAAGGATTTATTTCAACTTACAGTTTGTAGAGGTTTTAGTTCATAGTTGGATGGCTCCAAACCAGGGCAAGGCAGAGGGGAATGGCAGAGGAGAACCGGTCCATGGCAGTGTAGACAAGGGGCAGCAATAGGTCATCAAGGCAGGAAGGAAATATACATATACATATACATATGCACCCAGTAACATCCACAGCAACTTACCTCTTCCCACAGGGTTAACTCCCAACTTCACATCCAGCTGTAAATCAATTGCTGAACTAACCCAGTACCTCTCACCCATGATCCAGCGTCATACACTCACGATAAAAGCCAGACCTATGAGCACGTGAGGTTGGAGGACATCTGGACATAAACTACATCACTAACAACTATCTCTGAAAGCCAGAGAAAACCATAGCTTCTTTGAGGGTAAGAGAGTGAACACCACTAAGCATCCCCTTAAATTAATGGTACATGTCAGGTCGTTGTGCCCGATTTCCATTCCAGGTATCAGTCTACCCACAGGCCAGGTCATTTGGAGCAACTGGGGCACCTGGGTAGAATGTGACTTACTGTCCTTCCTCGGAAGAGACGTGTTGCCCTGAGGCCCACAGGCACCACGCTGGAATTCTCACATAGGATGCTCAGGAGAGAATGCAGGATACTCCCAGCTCCATGAACAGTCTTCCCAGTGATTTGAGGAGTCCCTCAACCCCTACCAAGTCACATCTAATCAGGACTTGAAGTATTTATTTTGTTTCATAAACTTCTGGTTTTGAAAGAATGACAGATTCAAAGAAATGTCAAAATCATGTAGAAAGTTTCCATATATGCTGTGCCTCATTCTTGCAAATGGCAACATCTTAAAGCATAATGCAATATCAAAACCAGACATTGACACCGATACTCATGAGTGTGTGCATGTGCACACAGGTGTGTTCTGTGCTATTCTGTCACACTTTACACCTCAATAACCAGGGCGCAGTTGGGAATTAAGACCCTCCCATCACCACAGAGGTCTTCCTTGTTGAGAGTCCTCACTGCCGCCCCCAGCACCTGACAACCGCTAATGACCATCTCTACAGTTCCGTCACTCCTCACATACTGTACAATGTCATATAAATGGATCTTACTGCACGTGACCTTTGGAAATGTGTTTTTGTCATTCAGCATAATGCCCTTGAGATGCAGCCAGGTTGCCGGGCGTATCAGTCATTCATTCCCAGTTCTTCCTCCTTTTAAATAGCCTTCGTGTTTTATAGTTGTTTTAGGTTCACAGTTAAACCGAGACGAAGGTGCCAAGGATTCCCCTGTGCCTCCTCCACACGCACAGCTTCCCACTTTGCCAGCATCTCAGCCCAGAGCAGTGTGTGTGTGTGTGTGTGTGTGTGTGTGTGTGTGTGTATGTGTGTACCCTAATCAAAGAACTGGCATCAGCATGTGATTGTCACGCAGGTCTCTAGTTTACATGAGAGTTAAATCTTGGCGTCATATATTCCATGGCCTAAAAGAAATGTAAGACAACAATTACTCATCATCGTATCATGCAGAATAGTTTTATTGTCCCCCAAATCCCCTAGGCCCTGGTTTATTTCACTTAGAAATGTGCACTTATGATTCCTCTAGGTCTTTTATGGACTGATAACTCATTTTTATCAGAGAAAAATATATTCCATTACCTACATGTACAAGAGCTTATTCACCAGTGAAGAACATCTTACTTGCTTTCCAGGTTCACTAACTGAATAAAGCAGCTATGAACACTTAGATGCAGACATTTGTGTGAACAGAAATACCAACTTAGTATTTAGATAGATACCAGGCAATATGGTTTCTAAATTGTGTGGTAAAATTATGTTTAGTATTTTTTAAGGGCCTACCAGATTGTTTTCCAATGTGATGGCAACATCTTGCATTTTGACCATGAGGGAGAGTTCCTGCTGCTTCACGCTCTCAGTTGATGTCATGGTCTTACCGGTTTGGACTTTGAACATTCTAGCGGGTGTGTGGTGGCTCCTCACTGTGGTTGTAATTTGAGTCCACCTGAGGACATATGATGTAGAGCATCTCATCATAAGCTATTTTCCATTTGTATTTATTATTGGCTGAGTTGTTTATCCAGAACTTTTGCCTATTTTTATCTGAGTTATAAGAGTTTTTCGTGTATATTATATTAGATGTTTTTGCTAAATATTGTTTCACTTTCGTTTCAACCTATTCTCCATTTAATTTTTGTGAAGGGTGTAGTCATCATCTAGATTCAGATTTTTGCTTACAGATGTCCAGTTGTGCCAGTTCTGTTTATTTAATTTTTAGACGTTTTATTGTCTTAATTATTTTGTTCAAGATTTTTAAAATTGTATTTTCATGGTTCTACGGAATCTCTATTTTGCTTCATTGATCTGTTTGTAATTTCATTATTATCACATAATCTTGATTCATGTGGCTTTACACTAAGTTTTGAAGTTGCGTTGTATCTGTAAATTGGTTGACCTTTTACTACCATGCTAGTGCTTTTGGTGACTAAATTCTTTTTAAAGCTTAGAAACATTTTATTGCTACCCACAAGGTAATGTGATGAGACTTCGATTGGAATTGTGTTGACTGTCTAAATCAAGTAGTAAAAAGCTAATATCTTGGCAATATTGAGTCTTCTTATCCATGAAAATGGAATATCTCTCCATTTATTCCTAAGTATTTCATAATTTCCAAATATAAATATTGCATCTTTAATTTCAAATTCCATATGATCACTACTATTATATGGGGAACTGATTGACTTTTATGTATTAATCTTATTTTGTACAACATTGTTATAATTTGTTCCTAAAAGGTTTCTATTTTTGTGTTTTGGATTCTTTTGAACTGTATGCACAAATGTTTATGTTTTCCATAAAAAATATTATTTATTCTTTACACTGTGATGTGATTTTAGCTATGATGGATTACATGAACTGATTTTGAATGTTGAACTGGCTTTGAATACCTAGGATAATTCTCAGTTTAATATGATAATCATTAATTTTATAAAATGTTGAATTTGATTTTCTAGTATTTTGCTCAAAAGTTCTAGGTTCAGGAGAGATACCATTTGCTGACATCTTTATCTGGCTTTTATGTTATGGTACCACTGGCCTGGTAGAATGAGTTAAGAAACATTCCCTTTGGTGTCGTCTTCTGAACAAAGTTTTAGATAATTAATATAATATCTCCTATAAGTATTTGGTACAATTTACTAGTGAAATCAGTTGGGCCTGCTATTTTCAGCTTGAAGTTTACTAATTATTGATTCAATTTTCTTCACAATGAAAGTCATATTGATTGTTAATTTCTTCCTATGCAATTTTGGCAGATTTTGTCTTATAAAATATTGACTCATTTTATAAGTGTTATTCAATCTATAAACACAAGTTTTCTTATTGTATTCTTTTATTATTCTTTTTTTTTTTTTTT
>PVIC010021456.1:0-28570 GCA_004025085.1 Thryonomys swinderianus
TGAGCCACCACGCCTGGCACTGTGGTATGTGGTATTGATTGCTGGTGGGCATGAGTCACCACGACAAGCACTCTATGTGGTTACCGGGATCGAACTCAGGACCTTGCACTTGCAAGGCAGGTGCCAGAACCACTGAGCTAAATCTCCGGCCCAAGCTTCTGCTGGATGTTAAGACTACAGATCATGGAAAAGAAAAACTCATCCAAAAATAGAGAAACTGTGGGTTTTCCTATTTTTTATTTCATTTTTCAGGTTCTTTCTTTTTTTATTCATTGATTGGTTTCTTTTTGGAGAGCTTAAGGCTTTTGCTCTTTTAAATGATGCAAATGTAAGAATAAATTAGTACATTTTAGTTATAACTCTCAATATGAATGGTCTCAATTCCCCAATCATAAAATACAGATTGGCTAAACAGATCAAGAAACAAAATCCAAAACGATGCTGTGTACAAGAAACAGTTTTAATCCAGAGAGAATTCACAGAACAAAAATCAAAGGCTGGAAAACAACATTGCACACAACAGGACGCTGAAAACAAATAAAACGGCTATCTTATTTTCAGACAAAGTGGACTCAAGGCAAAACTGACCAGAAGAGGCACTCCACGTTCATTATGGAAACAATTCAACAAGAAAAGATGATGATTATAAACATATGTGCACCATGCACTCATTTAACTTCATAAACACCACGAGACATAAAAGATCAGATAAACATAAATACAGTTATATTGTGGGAGTTCAACATCACAAATAGATCAACTACACAAAAAAAATCAACAAAGAAGTATCGGACTTGAACAAAATCTTCAAACAAATGAATTTAATGGCCATCTACAGTGTTCCATATACCAATAAAATATACATTCTTGGGGCTGAAGATTTAGCTCAGTGGTTCCAGTGCCTGCCTACCAAGCGCGAGGGGGTGCCTGGTTCGATCACTGGTAACCACATACAACAGTAACAGGTGTGGTTACATGCGTGGTTGAGTCATACCCACCAGCAATCAGTACCACATACCATGGTGCAGGGCGTGGCAGATCATGCCTGTAATCCCAGCACTTAGGAGGGAGAGGCAGGAGGATTGCTGAGTTCAAGGTTTGCCTAGGGTATGTAGTGAGCTCCAGGACAGCCTGAACTACAAAGCAAGACCCTGTCTCAAAAAACAAACAAACCAACAAAAACACGTTTTTCTCACCAGCACATTGAACTTGCTCCAAAATACATCATATACTGGTCAAAAAAACATATTCACATAAATACAAAAGAACAGTAATTATACTGAGTATATTATCAGGTCACACTACAGTGAAACTAGAAAGCAATGACCAAAGAAATCACAGAAGTTACACAAATTCATGAAAATTGAGCCCTTGTCGATGGGTATTAGAAGAAATCAAGGAAGAAATACATATTTTCTTTAATTAAACAATAATGCCAGCACAACATATCAGAACTTACAGGACACAATGAAAACAGTCTTAAGAGGGAAGAATGTCCACATTAGAAAAGTAGTGAGCCAAAATCAATAACAAAATGATATTCCAAAATGATACTCAGGGTGGGGTCACAAATCCAAAATTAGTATGTACAAGGAAGAAAATTATAGATAAATAATAACAAGTAAGGAGATAGATCAAGAGAGAGATGAAGGAGGGAGAGAGGGAAGGAAAAGAGGATAAAAAAGAATTAAGGTATGTTACATACATGTATCAACATCGCACAAAGAATGTAAATATTATATAGTACACATGTGTACTAATAAACTAAAATAAAATAAAAGGCTGGGTGTGGTGGCACACACCTATAATCCCAACACTTGGAAGATTGAGACAGAAGGATTACTATGAATTTGAGGCCAGCATGGATTACACAGTTCAAGGCCAGTTTGAACTACACTGTAAGACTGTCTCAAAAATCCAACACACTAATAAATACCCAATATGTGTTTGCCAAAAAAAAAAAAAAAGAAATGAAAAAGATGAAATGACAATGGATATTGATGAAATCCAGACTTATTGGTAACTGCTTTTAAATCTATATATAAATAAACTGGAGAATTCAGAAATGGATAAATTCCTAAATACATATGGATTGCCAAAACGGAACCAAAAAGATATAAAAGCCCCAAATGACCCAGCAAAGGCAATAAAACTAAAGCAGTAATAAAAACCTACTAACTAAGAAAAGCCCAGGATTCAATGGATTCACTGCTGAATTCTACAAGAACTTCAACCAAGATCTAGTGCCAATACTTGTCAAACTCTTTATTGAACTTAAAAGGGAAGGAATACTCCCAAAGTCATTCCTGGAAGCAAGCATTACCTTAATTCTAAAACCAGAGAAGTATTCAAGCAAAACAAAACAAAAAAAGACCTGCAGCCCAATCTTTTTAATGAACATAGATACAAAAATCCTTATCAAGATAGTGGCAAACACAATGCAACATATCATCAAAAAGATCATGGGCCGGAGGGTTAGCTCAGTGGTTCTGGCGCCTGCCTCACAAGCACAAGGTCCTGGGTTCAATCCCCGGTAACCACATAGAATGCTGGGCGTGGAGACTAACGCCCACCAGCAATCAATAATACCACATACCACAGTGCCGGGCATGGTGGCTCACGCCTGTCATCCCAGCACTCGGGAGGCAGAGACAGGAGGATTGCTGAGTTCGAGGCTTGCGTGGGCTACATAGTGAGCTCAGAGCCAGCTTGAACAACAAAGCGAGACCCTGTCTCAAAAAAAAAAGATCATTTGTCATGTAGGCTTCATCCCAGAGATGTAAAGGTGGTTCAACATATGCAAATCAATAAATGAATATATCACATGAACAGAAGCAAGGGAAAAAATTACATGATCATCTTGATAAAGGCAAAAAGGGAGGGGAGAGAGAAGAGAAGAGAGAGAAAAGACAAATTATCATAAAAAGAAGTAAAATTATCATTATTTGTACACCGTATGACTTTTAAAACAAACTAAACATGTCATAAGAATTTCCAACATAAAGAAATTATGAAGGTTTGAAAAGACAGACATGCTTAACCTGTTTGAAACATTAAATAGTATCTCCATTAATAGGTATCAATTTTCTACAAAGAAGTCTAGAAAGCTGCCATGAAGGAAAGAGGGAATTCAAATGTATCCACTGATACCAGATTCATCAAAGCTAAGTGGCCAAAGGGAAAGGAATATCCAATACCACTTTTCCAGGATTAAGATTTACCAAGTGAGCCGAACATGGAAACAAGCTCTTACCAGTTTTAAAAATCCGTCAAAAATGGACAAGAATTTTTAATTATCAAATAAAGTTATAAAACAAAATTAAACTGCATCCCGTAACAAATTAGGAGTATGTTTCATTTGTTCCTTCCTAGATTAAGATCAACATTTGCCACATCTAACAAAATTAGAATCCACATACATAAAAGTTACATTATTCATCAATATCCATGTCGAAACATTGTGCTGACATCTTCATGTTTTAAAGAAATAAATTTTAAGAAAATACTTTCCTCACCTATTATCAGATGGCAGAAGTGAAAGCAAAGCCAATGCAGAAAGTTTTCTTCTTTCAGGCTGGGTAATGTTGTCCATTCTATCAACCCACATTTCAATCATGTTTCCTAAAAGCTGGTCCATCTGAGAAAAAAAATGAAGGCATCTCAAAATATTTAAAACTCAATTTCCTCCTAGATAAATACTATTAAAAGCATAACCTTCCTAAGTCACGGTTAAAATTCCATCATACAGTAAACCACAGAATTGGAATACCTTAATTTGAAGCAATCCTTAAGCTAGAGAGAAATCATGTGTATAAAACCAGAAACTGCCTATAATACTGAGCCAAGTACACTTGTTAAAAGCTGTATATAGCCTTTGACCTAATTTCAGTAACTTCATTTAATAAATCACCAGCCAATACAGCCACTCTGATATACTGAAAAAGTACACGTATTTCTCACCACTTGGGCGGAGCGGCGCAAACTCGGCTACCGGGCACCATCTGTTTCCATCAGACTGAGGGCTGCCCACCGGCCCACTGTATCGTGGAGCGGTGCGGACTCGGCTACTGGGCACCATCCGTTTCCGGTGGACTGAGGGCCGCCCACCAGCCCACTGTATCCCGGAGTGGCGCAGACTCGGCTACCGGGCGCCATCCATTTCTGGCAGCAGCGGACTGAGGGCAGCCCACCGGCCCACTGTACAGCTGTGCAATGAGGAGTCAGGTACAGACCCTGGGTGCCATCACCACCACGAAGGGTTGAAGGCCTCCGCCCAGCCCCAACCCCACCCTGGAGTTGCGCTGTGCGGACCCAGGTCCTAGAGGTGCCGGAGTCATCTCCTGCATCCCTCCACAGGAGGCGTGCTCCTAGAGCTGCACTGACAGACCAGGCAAGATAAAAAAAAAAAAAAAAACAGGGGGGGGGAATCTAGATTCTATTTTGCCATCTACTCCTACATCCCTCTATTCACCTCTTCTCCCCACACCCTCTCCTATCTTCTTGTCAGAAGCAATACCCAGAAGTAAAATACTCTTAGGCTGCCCTATTTCTTCTTCAGTACTATTATAAGAAGGTGTGCAAAGTCTCCAATGGTCTTACAGCATATAGTTGGTACTGTTGTACATATGCCCTTTATCCTCTATTACCCGCTGGCATATATGAGGTTCTAGGGTATAGGTGATCTCCATAAATCTGCTAACCCTATGTCATTCTCCTCCTGTCTCCCTACCTCCCTGATTCCCCAGTGACCTCTTACCCCCAAAGCGTTCGGGGGGTACATTTATGATCTGTATGTTGTATACACATTGCTGATTAATTCTAAATTATGGCATAGAAACATAGAGGTAAGCTCAAAGTCTCCAGAATAGAATTTAACAAAACTTTTTATCTTATTTACTGTGTTTAATACTGATATTGGCATTTGTTGTATTATGGTAACAAACATGATATCATTGTTCTGCTCAAATACCTCCCATGATGTGTCAGAACTGAGAACTCTCAAGGGTCATTACAGATTCAAGGAGGACCCCTCAGGAAAGTGCCACATCCAAAGGGCCCCAGATAATAGAAAGAGACCTGCAACAAACATTGCCCTGTCATCAGGCAAAGAAGAGCATTAATAACAACAAAAGAGTAGAAATGAGAAAATACACAAAAAACCAGACACAAAGATCACCACCACAGGGAAATTCAGAGAAAAGGGAAATAGGGAAAACTGAAATTCAAACACCAGGACTCTTAGAAATGGTAACTAAAGCAGATCTAGTAAAATGGAAATCAGAACTCATCTCTGAGATCAAAACAGGGATACTGTCCACAGTGAAAGACATCATTAAAGAAGAGATCTCGCTGATGATTCTATCATCTGACTGATGATAGAATCAGATAGCAGAAGATAGAATCCAAGATAGCAGAATCAATGGAACCTTTTAAACAGCTTCAAGCACAGCTCCAGGGAATGATGAAGGAGAACGAAAGCTTGCGCAGTAGGATGAATGAAGCAGAGAACCGAATCTCAGACCTAGAGAACAGAATAGCAGGCAACGAGCAGGAAAGGTATAATCTATGGAAAAGAGCAAGGGACCATGAGAAATCAACTCAACAGCTTCTAGATGACTCAAAGAAAAAATAATATAAGACTGATTGGAGTCACTGAGGAAGCAGGAGACAGTGTAGAAGACATAAAAAAGCTATTATCAGAGATACCAGAAAACTTCACAGGAAAAGAAATAGACATACAGATAAATGAGGCCTATAGGACTCCAAAACACCGTGACATAAAAATATCTACACCTAGACATATAATTATCAAGGTTCCAGATGTACAACAAAAGAATGAAATACAGAAAGCAGTGAGAGAAAGGAAGAAAATCACCTACAAAGGGAGGCCCATTAGGATCACAGCAGACTTTTCAACACAAATACTCAATGCAAGAAGAGCCTGGCAGGAAGTATTTCAAACATTGCAGAAAAACAACCTCCAACCTAGACTGTTGCATCATGCAAAACTATCTTTCAGAATAGTTGGGGAAATAAGATACTTCCATGATAAAGAACACCTGAAAAACTTCACAAATACGAAACCTGCACTCGAAAATATCCTAAAGAACATCTTGGAAAAAAAACACAGAAAATTCCACGAGACCCAGGAGAGTGAATTCATTGGGGCAAATAAGAAATTAAATAGAAAAGGGAAAAAGCAAAGAAGAGAAGAACCAAGAACAGGGAAACATGGCAGTTCTGAATATGTCCACTTATCAGTCTTAACCATTAATGTCAATGGCCTCAATGGGCCAATTAAAAGACACAGACTGGCAGATTGGATCAAGAAGCAAGATCCTACAATCTGCTGCATACAGGAAACACACCTAATTCAGAAGGAAACCTATAGACTGAAAATAAAAGGTTGGAAAATAATCCTCCACGCCACAGGAAACTGCAAAAAAGCAGGAGTGGCTAACTTGTTTGCAGATAAAATAGATTTCAAACCCAGACTGATTAAAAGAGATAAAGAAGGTCACTATATTCTCCTACAGGGAACTATCCAAGAGAAAGAAATAACAATCATAAATATTTATGCACCGAACTCTAATGCACCCAACTTATAAAACAAACATTATTGGACATGAAAAGCCAGTCATCCATGAATACTATAGTAGTAGGGGATTTTTAATACTCCACTGTCACAAATTGACAGATCCTGGGCAAAGAATCAATAAGGAAATACTTGAACTAAATCAAACTTTTGAGCAAATGCACTTACTAGATGCCTACAGAATTTTTCACCCTTCAAAGCGAGAATATGCCTTCTTCTCAGCTGCTCATGGATCCTTCTCCAAAATAGATCACATGCTAGTGTACAGAACAAGCTTAACTAAATGCAAAGGAATCAAAGTTATCCCCTGCATACTATCAGACCATACTGCCTTGAAACTGGAGCTGAATAGCAGAAGAAATTCCAAGATCCTCACAAACACATGGAAATTGAACAACACTCTGTTAACCAACCAATGGGCCACAAAAGAAATTAAAGAAGAAATTAAACAGTTTCTACAACTAAACGACAACCCCAGCACAACATACAGGAATTTATGGGACACAATGAAAGCAATTCTGTGAGGGAAATTCATAGCAGCAAATGCATACACTCGGAAAATAGAGCAAACTGAAATAAACAATCTAATGATGAACCTCAGACAATTAGAAAAAGAGGAGCAAAACAAACCCAAAGCACATACTAGAGAGGAAATTATAAGGATCAGAGCAGAAATTAATGCAATGGAGACAAAGAGAACAATACAAAGAAGCAATGAATCAAAGAGTTGGTTCTTTGAAAGGATAACTAAGATTGACAGACCCTTAGCCAACCTTATCAAACAAAGGAAGGAAAAGGCTCAAATCCATGCTATAAGGAATGAAAATGGAGAAATCAGCACAGACCCAGAGGAAGTCCAAAGGATCATAAACACGTACTTTGAAAATCTATACTCCAAGAAGATGGAAAATCTAGAAGAAATGGATAGATTCCTAGACACATATGAACTTCCAAAGCTGAATGAAGAGGATATAAAAATGTTAAACAACCCTCTATCAATCTGGGAAACTGAAAATGTAATGAAAAACCTACCAACAAAGAAAAGCCCTGGTCCTGACGGCTTCACTGTTGAATTCTATAAAACTTTTAAAGAAGAGTTAATACCAGTACTTCTCAATATCTTTAATGAAATTGAAAGGGAAGCAGTACTCCCCAAATCATTCCTTGAAGCAACCATCACCTTGATTCCAAAAGCAGGGAAAGATCCCACCAGAAAAGAAAATTATAGGCCAATCTCTCTCATGAACATTGACGTAAAAATCTGCAATATAATACTTGCAAACAGAATACAGAGAGTTATCAAGAAAATCATACACCCTGATCAAGTCGGATTTATCCCAAGGATGCAAGGCTGATTCAACCTACGTAAATCAATCAATGCAATACTCTATATTAACAGACTCAAGGACAAAAACCATATTATCTCAATAGACGCAGAAAAAGCATTTGACAAAATCCAACACCCATTTATGATCAAAACCCTACAGAGAATTGGAATCAATGGACTTTATCTCAATTTAACACAAGCTATTTATGAGCAACCAACAGCCAGCATCATACTCAATGGGCAAAAACTGAAACCTTTTACACTAAGGTCAGGAACAAGACAAGGATGCCCTTTGTCACCACTCTTGTTCAATATAGTGCTGGAATCATTAGCCATAGCAATCAGGCAGGACAAAGATATAAAAGGAATAAAGATAGGAAAGGAAGAAGTTAAACTGTCATTACTTGCTGATGATATGATACTCTATCTAGAGGGTCCTAAAAACTCAACCAAAAGACTGCTAGACTTAATTACCAAATTTGGTAGTGTTGCTGGATACAGGGTCAATGCTCAAAAATCAACAGCCTTGGTCTACACAAACTACAGACTCACTGAAAGAGAAATTCGGGAGTCAATTCCTTTCACAGTAGTACCCAGAAAAATGAAATATCTAGGAATCAACCTAACAAAGGAAGCGAAAGACCTCTACTCTGAAAACTATAAGACTCTGAAAACTGAGATAGAAAAGGAAACCAGAAAGTGGAAAGATATCCCTTGTTCCTGGGTCGGGAGAACCAACATCATCAAAACGGCTATACTCTCACAACTACTACACAGATTCAATGCAATTCCAATTGAAATTCCAATGGTATACTTCACAGAGCTAGAGAAAATAATACAAAAATTCATCTGGAAACACAAGAAACCTAGAATAGCAAAAGCAATTCTAAGCAACCACGACAGGGCAGGGCGTATTACAATCCCCAATTTAAAACTTTACTATAAAGTCACTGTGATAAAAAAACTGCATGGTACTGGCAAAGTAATAGACCCGAGGACCAGTGGAATAGATTAGAAGACCCAGATACACTAAGCCACCTTATCTTTGACAAAGGAGGCAAACAGCCCCAATGAAAGAAAGACAGCCTCTTTAACAAATGGTGCTGGAAAAACTGGGCTTTAACTTGCCAAAAGCTAAAGCTAGACCTATCTCTTTCACCATGCACAAAACTAAACACTCAATGGATATGAGACTTAAACATTAAAACAGAAATAATTAGCCTGCTAGAAAACAGGCTAGGTAAAACTCTTGTAGACACTGGCTTAGGTAGAGACTTTATGAATAAAACCTCTATAGCACAAGAACTAGCAGAAAGAATCAACAAATGGGATCTCATCCTACTGAAAAGCTTCTGCACAGCAAAAGTAGTCACTGGCACTGCTAAAAGACAACCAACAACATGGGAAAAAATCTTTACTAGCTATTTATCAAACAAAGGGCTATTATCTACAATATATAAAGAACTCAAACAGATCAGCCTCCCCAAGTGTAAAGACCCAATTCAAAAATGGGCTTCTGAAATGAACAGACACTTCTCAGAGGCAGAAGTCAAAGCAGCCAAGAAGCATATGAAGAAATGTTCAACATCAGTGGTCATTCGAGAGATACAAATGAAAACAACACTGAGATTTCATCTCACTCCACAAAGAATGGCCGCAATCACAAAATCAACCAACAATAAATGCTGGCATGGCTGTGGGGAGAAAGGAACCCTTCTCCACTGTTGGTGGGATTGCAGACTTGTGCAACCATTGTGGAGATCCGTGTGGAGATTTCTCAGAAAACTAGCACTACGGGTCCCATTTGACCCTGCTATCCCCCTGCTAGGAATATACCCAAAAGAATTTAAATGTACACCCTTGTTCACAGCAGCTCAGTTCGTGATAGCTCAATCTAGGAAACAACCCAAATGTCTATCAACTGGAGAGTGGATAAAGAAGATGTGGTTTTTTTTAAAATGGAGTATTACTCTGCCATAAAGAATGACAAGATTAATCCATTTCGGTGCAAATGGAGACATCTGAAGGATATACTAATAAGTGAAATCAATAGATCACAGATAGGCAAATTCCAGATCTTCTCTTTGACATGAACACCTGTAAGATGCAAATGAGGTCTAGAAAGTATGACAGCTTTTATAGAGTGGGAAATTTCCATAGGAAATTTGGTATGGGAATGTAATGAGGCGAAGGAATAAATATAATACAGAAAGAAAATAAAAGAGTATGTATAAAGGGGGTAAGGAGGTGTGGGTGGGTAAGGATATGTGTAAAAATGAGAATTAACTTATGTCATATACTGGTACAAATTCCCCAATGTTATATGTAATTGTGAGATGTATATTTTGTACCAATAAAGAATTCAATTAAAAAAATAGCCCACTTGCATTTATAGTTTCTTCTGTTAAATGATTCCTGTTTAATATTCTATAATTTGCTGGACTGACTTGCTACTAGTCTCAGAGGAAAGGGCAGGCTGCAACCTCAACCTGAATTTTAAGAAAAATGAATGGAGAATTTACTGGGACACTTACATGCTACATTAATACCAAAGCAAAGTAAGTCAATCTAAATAAAATCAACGTGAGGATTAATTGTACATGTTCACTCAGCCAGACTAGGGAGCTCCTTTGTTCAAAGACTAAGCAAGCTACTGCAGGAGCATTCTGTGGTTTATTTTATTTTTTTCAGGGGGTGCTTCACCTAATCAGTTGAAAACCTTAAAAACAAAAACAATATTGCATAAAAGAAATTTTCTCTCAAGAGTACAACTTAAAAATTGTTCCTAGCCTGTCCCACAAAATTCAGATGTCACTGTCAACAATCTTGTAGGCCACTCTTTTAAAATCTCCCTTCTCCTCTCTTCTCCTCTCTTCTCTTCTCTTTCCTCTTCACCTGCTCTGGGCTCCTTTCTCATTAAAAGCAGATCTTAGACTAAGCATGGTGGCTCACTCCTGTAATCCCAGGACTTGAGAGGAAGAGGCAGGAGGATTGCCATGGATTCAAGGCCAACGTGGGCCTTGAATTCAGGGCCAGCCTGAACTAAAAGTGAGATCCTCTCTCAAAAAGAAATAAACAACAACAAAAAGCACATATCATTAAAATTGATTTTTCTATTTCTAACACTTCTTTAAAAATATAATACATTTATTTTTTCTATTTTTCATAAATTATTAACTATAATTCACATAAAGCATACAGGAATTATTATTACTGTTTTATTGGTACATTTTATTGGTACATTATATATACACATCACAATTATACTCCACATTAGAATTTATACCAGTATATGACACAACTTAATCCTCATTTTTCCCCTTTCCCTACCCATCATACCTCCCCCACCCCTATATACACAAGCTTTGTTTCCTTTTATTTAACCATCAATTTTTCTTTTCTTAATATTTACCCCTAGACCCCATTTCCCTTTGAATATTTACTATTTTATAATATCAGTCATGCATTCTGGAACACATTTACAACTTCAGTTTCTCATACTCGAGAAAAGATGCCATATTTACACATCTGTGACCTATTTATTTCACTTATGAGTATGTCCTGAAGTTACGTGCATTTGAGTATAAATGACTCAATCTCATCATTTTTTTTTTTTTTTTTGGAGACAGGGTCTCACTTTGCAGTTCAGGCTGGCCCTGAGCTCACTATGTAACCCAGGCAAGCCTCAAACTCAGCAATCCTCCTGTCTTTGCCTCCCGAGTGCTGGGATTACAGGCATGAGCCACCACGCCCAGCATCTGTGGTATGTGGTATTGATTACTGGTGGGCATGAGTCACCACGCCCAGCACTGTATGTGGTTACCGGGATCGAACTCAGGGCCTTGTGCTTGGGAGGCAGGCGCCGGAACCACTGAGCTAAATCTCCAGCCCAATCTCATCATTCTTTATGGCAGAGTAATACTGCATTTTAAAAAAACACACATTTATTCAGTCTAGAGTTGATGGGCATTTGGGTTGTTTCTAAGGTTTAGCTATCACAAACTGAGCTGCTATAAATATGGGTGTGCATATGACACTGTAATATGAATCTTGTAATTCTTTTGTGTATAACCTCAGCAGTGGAATAGCAGGATCAAATGGAACCTCTAATCCTAGTTTTTTGAGAAATCTCCACACTGATTTCCATAATGCTTGTACCAGTCTACATTCTTACCAACAGTGGAGAAGGCTTCCTTTTTCGCCACAACCTCACAACAAATATAATACATTTAATATCTAAATCTCTACCTCATAGGTTTGGTCCTACAAAATCAACATATCCCATCCTTTTCTACTTTAGTGTTCTTACATTTTTCCCAAGAAATACTTCAACATATTAATAATGAACAATAGAAACCATTTACTGGGCCAGGGATTTAGCCCAATGGTTACGGCATCTCCCCCACAAGCACAAGGTCCTGAGTTTGATTCCAGGTACCAAATGCCACAATGCCAGGCATGGTGGCTCACACCTGCAATCCCAGCACTCGGGAGGCAGAGGCAGAAGGATGGCTTTGAGGGCAGCCATCCTCAACTACAAAGCAAGACCCTGTCTCAAAAAAAAAAAAAAAAAAACCACTAACTCATGACCATTATTTATACTTCAGTTCTCCAAATTGTGTATTACACCCTGAGATGCCACAGTCAACTCAAAGAATATTTATATACTCAAGAACTACTAGCTCAAAAGTTTCCAATTTTAACATCAATAACTTCCTATCTTACCAAGAGCTACCTCAAAATCAAGTTATAAGAAAAAATTAAGGAGGAGGTATCCAACCTGATCTCATGTTTGAGAATGGGAGTTCCATCTAATAGATACAAATATTCTATTAGTCAATAACTGTGATCATAATGTATATATAAAATGTGCCACTAAAATCAATTTTAAAAATAACTGTGGTACCTTAAAAATAAAATTATAATATTTTATGTTTTAGTATATTGTTTTTCAACTTCTTTATTATCAGGACATAAACCTATACTGTTTATGTATAATAGGTATTGTAAAATAGTAAGAAAATATTCAAAGGAAACGGGGGTAGGGGTATCTAAAGAAAGAAAAGAAAAAATTTGATGATTACAAAGAGAAACAAAGCTTATGTACATAGGGGTGGGGGTTGTGGAGGGGCAGAAAGATGGGAAAAATAAGAATTAAGTCATGTCATGTACTGGTACAAATTCTCAATGTTGATTGTGATCATAATGTGTATATAAAATGTACCAATAAAACCAAATTTAAAAACAATTTATCTTTAAAGAACAAACAAACAAATCCATACTACTTAGACCTATTTAATAAATGCAACTTGGTGGGCATGGTTGGGGTTTGTGAGTGTGTGTGTGTGTCTGTGTGTGTGTGTGTGTGTGTGTGTGTGTGCGCGTGCGTGCCTGTGTGTGTGTGTGTATGGGGCCTAGTGAAAATATTAAGTCACTAAAGGAAATATTAAGTCACTATAAATCAAGACAGTTTGTTGACCTGTCATTATTACTAATCTTGTCTTCATATGTAATTGGGTAAAAATGCTACAAATGTTCTATGGAAGTTACTGGAATTAGTGTCTAGTAAACAAAATTTAAAAACTATTTTTAAAACAAGTGTGATTTAAACACTAAATCTTGATCATTATAAAACAAATATCAAAAAAACCACATCTTCTTTATCCACTCTCCAGTTGATGGACATTTGGGTTGTTTCCAAGATTGAGCTATCACGAACTGAGCTGCTATGAACAAGGGTGTACATCTGTCTTTCCAATGTGATTTTTTAAATTTTTTTGGGTATATTCCTAGCATGGGGATAGCCGGGTCAAATGGAACCCCTAGTCCTAGTTTTCTGAGAAATCTCCACATGGATCTCCACAATGGTTGCACAAGTCTGCAATCCCACCAACAGTGGAGAAGGGTTCCTTTCTCCCCACAGCCATGCCAGCATTTATTGTTGGTTGATTTTGTGATCGCAGCCATTCTTTGTGGAGTGAGATGAAATCTCAGTGTTGTTTTCATTTGCATCTCTCGAATGACCAGTGATGTTGAACATTTCTTCATATGTTTCTTGGCTGCTTTGACTTCTGCCTCTGAGAAGTTTTTTTATAAAATGGAGTATTACTCTGCCATAAAGAATGCCAAGATCGATCCATTTAGGTGCAAATGGAGACACCTGGAGGATATACTAATAAGTGAAATCAACAGATCACAGATAGACAATTTCCGGATCTTTTCTTTGGCATGAACACCTGCAGATGCAAATGAGCTCTAGAAAGTAGGACAGTTTTTATAGAGTGGAAAACTTCTATAGGAAACTTGGTGTGGGAATGGGATGAGGGGAAGGAATAAATATGATTCTGAAAGAAAATAAAAGAGCATGTATAAAGGGGGCGAGGAGGTGGGGGTGGGTAGGGATATGGGTAAAAATGAGAATTAACTTGTGTCATGTACTGATACAAATTCCCCAATGTTATACGTGATTTTGAGATGTATATAAATTGTACCAATAAAGAATTCAATTTAAAAAAATATCAAGTATTACTAAAACGTAATAAAGCTATAGTAATCTGGTTAAAACAAAAATAATCAGTGGAAGAAAATAATGCAGTCTAATTTTGTTACAACATGTTTCATACACTATACACACACTTTAACAGCACATAACAGAAAGATTGGGAGGGGTTTAATTACATAAACAATTAGGCCAGTAGTACACAAAGGGCCAATAGTTTTTCCTGTGAAGGGACAAGTAGAAAATATTTTAGGCTTTGTCTGTCATTACGGCCTCAGTTATAAATACCCAATTCCTCACATTAACTATAAACAAAGAACAGTCAAACTAATACCGACTTTTGTCCTACTATTACTTCACTTGTCCCATCTGTAGTCTCAGCCTTGAGGATAAATATAAACTTGGCAGTATTAAAGGAATACACTAAAGAAATCTACATAAAGCCTGAAGGACTAGGGCTAAGATTCCCAGAGAATATAATTTTTAAGCTAAAATAAAAAAAATCAGGAATCAGCAAAAGGAAGATAAATGAGTTGGAAGGAGCACCCCACGCAAATGGAATAGCCTGAACATAAGAATTCCAAATTAAGGGAAAGGGGGGTTCTAGAGAAATGAAAACAATGTTCTAATAGTCAATGGCAGGATCATGGACTTGTAAAAGGCAAGCAGGAAATGAAGTAAAAGGAATACAGAATAGATTACAGAAGATTTCTTTAAAATACTTACCAAATTAATTTTTTCATAGCAGATTTTATGCTATTAACTATAGCATACATCAATTTTTATATTATTTGCTAACTGACACATGTCAATTTTTTTTTTTTTTTTTGCGTTTTTGGAGACAGGGTCTCACTTTGTAGTTCAGGCTGGCCCTGAGCTCACTATGGTGCCCAGGCAAGCCGCTGCGAACTCAGCAATCCTCCTGTCTCTGCCTCCCGAGTGCTGGGATGACAGGCGTGAGCCACCACGCTCGGCATTGTGGTATGCGGTGTTGACTGTTGGTGGGCGTGTCTCCACTCCCAGCATTATATGTGGTTACCGGGGATCGAACTCAGGTCCTTGCGCTTGCAAGGCAGGTGCCGGAACCACTGAGCTAACCCTCCCGCCCACATGTCAATATTTTAACTGAGCATATTTACACGTTTTTATCAGCTTTCAGCTGGGCAATTTAGAACTAGGACTACAGAGGTACAGAATACCTTTAAAACTACAGTACATTGAGCCTGAGTACTATGTTTTAGTTTACTGAATATGAACTTTGCATAGCAAATTAAGAAAACATGTCAAAAAGTAAAAGTTTTGAAAGGTAGAGAAGTGAGAGCCAAGCAGTCTTTTCAGCGGTAATTGGGAGTACAGCCAGTGGAGGGAATGCATGAACTGGTCTTATCTCATCAGTCTAATATGATAAAGACCAAAGGTCTAATCTAGAATACAAAAGAGAAGACTGGAAATTAATGTATTCTGAGTAGCAGCATAAATAACATGGACAGAAGATCAATCAAATACTGGGAAATAAACAAAAAGGAGAAACAGATATGATAAGATTTTGGGATAAGATGGAGACATAAAATTTACCTTGCTTCTATTATGGACTTCTTGTCAAAAACAAATGATTTGTTAACAGAGACAGGACTGATGACTACCCTAGAGTTGTTATCAAGGATAGAGAGACAGTGAGGGTGGTGTTTACATAGTACAATGAGGGAGACACAGACGCAAGGGTTCAAATGGGAGGAGAGAATCAAAGTACTCAAGAGAATAGGGCTGGACACCTAAACAAATCTAACATGGTAATACTGAGCCCTCTAAATTATAAGCTCATAAAGCTTTTCATTAAAGAAAAAAGGCCACCAAAACACTACCATCATAATTAACCAGGAGGGAAAAAAGGAGAAAAATGAGGGAGGGAGAAAAGGAAAGGATTAGAGGAGCAAGAAGAAAAAAAGAGACAGGCAGAAGTTGTAGGCAAAGGCTGCTAGGCTATTTCTCAGTGGTGCTATCAGAAATCACTGAAAAAAAATTTTTTTTGGAAGTACCGGGGATTGAACTCAGGCCCTTCTGTTTCCAAGGTAGGCAAGGTACCACTTGAGCTAAATCCCCAACCCCAAAATCACTGAAATTTTAAGACATGGCTTCAAAGCTACCAACAGGTGAATGGAGTAGCCTGACATAGTGCCTTAACTATAAGTAAAGCTAACCTTTATTTATTTATTTATTTATTTATTTATTTATTTATTTATTTATTGATTGATTGATTGATTGATTGATTGATTGATTGATTGATTGAGACAGGGTCTTGCTTTATAGTTCAGGCTGGCCCTGAACTCACTATGTAGGCCAGGCTAGCCTCAAACTCACAGCAATCCTCCTGCCTCTGCCTCTTGAGAGCTGGGATTACAGGCATGAGCCACCACGCCCAACCCTGTGGTATGTGGTATGTCGGCATTCTTTTGATATATTAGTCAAATATGTTTTACCAGGGATCAAACTTGGGACCTTGTGCTTGCCAGGCAGACACCGGAACCACTGAACTAAATCCCCACTCAAAGCTAAACTATTTTAACTCACCAGCAGGCTGTTGACAACAGCCTACAGTAGTACTCATGGTTAAATCATGTTCAAGTAATTTAATATTTCCCTGAAGTAGAGATTTTGCCAGATCCAATATTGACACTATTCTTCTTAAAAAGTGCCTTGGGCCGGAGGGTTAGCTCAGTGGTTCCGGTGCCTGTCTCGCAAGCGTAAGGACCTGAGTTCGATCCCCGGTTACCACATATAATGCTGGGCGTGGTGGCTCACGCCTGTAATCCCAGCACTCGGGAGGCAGAGATGGGAGGATTGCTGAGTTCGTGGCGGCTTGCCTGGGCACCATAGTGAGCTCAGGGCCAGCCTGAACTACAAAGCGAGACCCTGTCTCCAAAAAGCAAAAAAAAAAAAAAGTGCCTTAATGTAGGTAACTTCTCTTTTTATTCCCATAGCATATTGGATATACTGTATATCTCTAACATGATGCTATACCTTTATAAAATTGCCTGTTTAAGTACTTTGCACTTAAAAGAGTACTACGAGCTTGTCAGATCAAGTGTCTCCAGAATCTAGGAGCAAAGTGCCCATTCTGGGGCAGGTGGGAAGCAGTGGAATGTGGACACAAGGATACCAGGCTCTTAGGTTAGGCTGCTGGGGTTTGTACACGAGCTCTATAAATTACTGGGCAGGTTGCTAAATCTCTCCAAGTCCCATGCACTCCTTGTGTGAGATGGGACTAAAAATACTATCATCTCATTGGCTTGTTGTAAAGATTTAAAATAATATATGCTAGCCACATGAAATTCATATTATTCTTAAATCTGCTATTGGAATCACTCAAAAATTTCTGATGAACTCAAAGTTCTTTAACCATGTAACACTATCTCTACCCATTTAAAATTAGTAACTAATGCAAAATTCCTGTTATATATTCATTAAAACAAAATCTAAGATCCCTAATTTAATCTAATTCTACAAGAATTACATACATTGCAAAATGTGTACATCCCAAGCATCAATTTCCTTGAATTAATTATATTTATTTTAATCATACATCAAAAGATTTCATAAACTGTCAGCATTCTTTTGATACATTAATCAAATATGCTTTACTTTCTACATCTTATAAATCCTATTGTTTAATGACTGAAAACATAAAAATTTTACTTGACTGTCATGTATAGGATCAAAGCTCAAATAACCAATTCCGTTAAGAATCTACTCCAGGGGCCGGAGGGTTAGCTCAGTGGTTCCGGCGCCTGCCTCGCAAGTGTAAGGACCTGAGGTCGATCCCTGGTTACCACATATAATACTGGGCGTGGTGGCTCACGCCTGTAATCCCAGCACTCGGGAGGCAGAGACGGGAGGATTGCTGAGTTCGTGGCGGCTTACCTGGGCACCATAGTGAGCTCAGGGCCAGCCTGAACTACAAAGCAAGACCCTGTCTCCAAAAAAGCAAAAAAAAAAAAAAAAGAATCTACTCCAAACAATAGTAGTTGGTATTGGTTAAAGAATTTTTCAACCAAACCATTGCTGGAAAAGTCATTTTCCACAATAATTAGACATTTCTCAACCTGTGGTATTAAAATAAGCTTCTTATAGGAAAGAAACAAATGAACAGAGACAAAATATCCTTATTTCAGATTATGTACCAGTATAAAATGTAAAGTTTTAAATGCATTTTATAGATTTTCTTCTATTCCAAATAATAGTACAACATAAATTATTAAAGATTTATAATATCAAGATTTAAATGGTTCCAAAGAACTTTTGTAAAGATTTGTTGTTGAATCAACTATTTCCTATTTATATTTGGTTAAAGATATCTTTAAGTGAATTCTTACCTCCTGATTAAACTTATGTGCCATCTCATTAAGAAGTGAAGAAAAGAAACTAGCATTTTGTAGGAGGACTCGACCCATAACTCCAAGATATGTGGACATGACTACAGGATACCTCTGTGTAATTAAAATACAACATATAAAATTATGTTAAGGTACAGGTAGAAACATCACAAACACCATGCCAACAGGGATATAAAATTACAACACTCTCCTTGATACTATTTCTCTTCTGAATGAAATACCAATATTGCATGAGTTCTAACTAAATATGATATGTGCTTTATGTATTATACATTTATATGGATTATATATGTATATATGTACATATGACAAAAGGAATTTATCAATGTCATATTTCTTATTACTCTACCAACATACACAGTTACATGGGTCTATTTAAGAACTGGGCTTAGAAAATAAATAGTGGTTTCATATATTCAGATTATAATAATATTACTACCATTTTTGACTCTCATATTCTCAACAATCAGGTATTAGAATTAAATCACTAAGCACTACTCTACTTTAAATCATTATATGTAAATATACATGCATATGAGTTAAAAGATGAGATATCAAGACAAATCTATACTTTTCAGTATAGAAAAGACAAAGGCAAAGATGTTTAATTATCCTGAAAATGTACTTAATTTATATGATCCAAATAATAAGACAGGCTGTCTCTTATATTAATCCATGAGGAAGAAATCATTTCTCAGTGAGAAAGAAGAACAATTAAAACTAGTACCCTGAAGTCCAGTACTATCCATAGAAGCTTAAGAAAAATCTTACCTCTCCTTCTATGATGCCTCTGAAAACACAGGGTAAAATTGGCTGGAACATCTGTGGGCCTACCACTGGGTTCACTTTAAGGGCATTTTCCACAACCTAAAAACCAGAAAGATATACTAGTGATATCTAGTACTATAAGTCATTGCTTCATACAAAACACAGGTAAGAAAATGATGTACTAAATTAAATATGTCATCCTAAATTTGAGAAAATATGCACACAGATGAAGTATGCATTTCAACAAAAAATATTAAAAACTGCAATTTGACATACAGTATATGATATTCTGGTACATTAAAAAATCTTACACAGAATTATATTTAACAAGGCTGTGATGACATAGGTAGCATGCTGTTAATTTAATTATTATCCTTGCATCTTAAACAAGTAATCCTTGAACATTGTTACTCTAACACAGGCAGCAAAGGGCATCTAAAATCCCCTAGTTTTTAACATAGTGAATGGAAAATTTTAATACCAATACTCATGTGCCCCAAATAAATCTACACTAAGTTTATCAACAAACTGAAGGAAAAGGGAATATTACACACATCATGATTATTAAATTAGAAATCTACTTTATTTGAAAATGAGTCATGACTGCTGAATGCTACATGTGAAAACATGAAATACAAATTATTTTTATGTAAGTGAGCTATTTACTCTATAACAAAAGTGGGTCAGCATGGAATTCAAAGTGGAGTAGAATTCTTCTAATAGTGTTGCTTGGTTTTTCTTGTTGTTGTTTTTAAAACAGAATCAAGGAGACAGCTGGAAGCAACAATAATGACCAAGAATCAACTATACTTCTAGTCTAAAGTAGAGATGGAAACAAAATAGATATCAGCTGAGAAGGTTGTGGTTAGGGACGAGCTTGGCATCAAATCCAGGTTTCTCTTATGACCTCCAGCAGCACTTCTCAAGAACTAGCCATGAATTAAAGGGTCCTTTGCATCTCCAGTCTCTGCTCCTTATGTGACAGTGTGTTCAAACACTATGATAGTCAAAAACACCTCCCTGCATTTCAGAGCATTTGCAAGGTAAGTGAGTAGCACACATAGCCGGCAACATTCTCTAATCAAGAAAATGATTATATACAAGATGTTAAGTAAATGTTCAAAAAAAAAAAAAAAAAAAAAACCTTCGGGCCGGAGGGTTAGCTCAGTGGTTCCAGCACCTGCCTCCCAAGCGCAAGGTCCTGAGTTCGATCCCCGGTAACCACATACAATGCTGGGCATGGAGGCTCACACCCACCAGCCATCAATACCACATACCACAGTGCCGGGCATGGTGGCTCACGCCTGTAAACCCCAGCGCTCGGGAGACAGAGACAGGAGGATTGCTGAGTTCGAGGCTTGCCTGGGCTACATAGTGAGCTCAGAGCCAGCCTGAACTACAAAGCGAGACCCTGTCTCAAAAAAAACAAAAACAAACAAACAAACAAAAACCCTTCTTCTGTGGTCCAAGCACTAAGCTATCTGTAAGAGACACTGAGATACAGGATACTTGTTCTCAATTAAAAATGAGATAACAGGGCTGGGTATTCAGTGGTACCACATCTATCTTGGAAGCACAAGGGCTGAGTTTGATCTCCAGTACCACAAAGGAAAAAAAAAAAAGATAAGATTCAGAACTGAATTAAATCTGAGCTCATGTAAGCTTGCTTTTTAAAAAATTTAATCACATCCATGAGGAAGAATCAGCCTGTTTGGACCACTGAGATGACCTCACAAAGGCCTCAGGACAGAAAAGTACATGTCAGGTACAACATCCTTCAATCTGGATCACAGGGGCATTCCCAAACCCCAGGAATATTTCTGCTCTTGTTTGCCACTGCTTAAGAATGGCACACTGGTCCTGCTATACCACAATCATGGCAGAAATGCCCAGAACACAAACAACGAGGAGGAAGACGAGCTGAGGATATGAGAAACAGTAGAAGGAGTAATACAGCTAGAAGATAAAGCCCCTCATAATAAGAAGAATAATCCCTGAAGAGGCAAATTTGGAAAAAGTCCAAGAGACTTTCTCTGAATGACAAATGCATGGTCTGAAAGAACCAAGGAAAAAAGGTGGAGAGGCCTGCAACCAAAAACAGCACCCCTAAAACCACCTTCTATAGAGAGGCCATGAAGTACATATTTGATCGGAGCATGGTGAAGATTTCCCCACCCCACCCCCAAAAAAACAGAATAAAACCAAGCAGATGGGTCCAGCTTTGCCAATTTCTATGTGGATGAAGAAGTTACTCCTGAAACAAGCCACCAAGGAGCACGAGTGGTATGTGGCTAAGTAACAAGTAACTACTGTCTTTAAGCCAGTCCAAGAGTATGTTACATGAAAGGACCAGTCAACACTCCTCCTAAACTTACTCTATTTTCCCCAAACATGGTGGGCCTGCAGGGGGAGGCATCAGCATCCACACCTCCTCTTCTTCAGCTTTTGGTTGAGCTGGACATCAGGTGAATGCAGCGGACCCAGTTCAGTTACTTTCACCACCATTTGTTACTGGTAGGAGTCCCACTGCCCTATGCCACCACAGCTCTATCCTTTATGGGAAGACATGGCTAGTACCTCAAAATCCTGCAGATTCAGATGGAGGGTAAATTGGAGTCTCTCAGCCCTGGGAGGCTGAGATTCCCTTGTGATAGACTGGCTGGGCAAGGTCTTGCTCTGAAAATGGTACCTGCCACATCCCACAGTGCAGGGAGAGGCCTGTGTGGCCAAGAGGCCCTGAGATCTTGATTGCACCTGCAGTGGAAGAGCTACACAATCTTCTTTTTCTTTGTGATCTAACACTGTATCCCACAGAAATGTACAAGTGAACTACTATATATTAATATAACATGAAATATTCCTCTCAGATGACTACAATAATGCTGCAATAGCCAAATTCCAATGTCTTGGTCTGACAGTTCTCTTTAGGAACTAATTTTTACTCTTTTAATCATGTAAACCATCTATATGCTTCCCAACTCTAAAGCATATAACAAATACAGTGTATCCTGACTTTCATTTTCTCTCTCCCTCCCCCTACTAGGTAAACACTTTTATTAACTTAGTTTGTTCTTCACTTTTATTTTTGTTCCACTCTTGAAACAGATGAAAACTCTAGACATTGTTTTTTCTTATAGTGTAAAAATCACTCTGAAGCTTACATAGAGAGTGAAGAAGTTTACTCACTTATTTAAAAGTGGCATAGTATTCAATTGGATGGATGAGTATCCTTCCAAAGATCCAATCATCTATTATGGATTATTTTTTATCAGCATTTTGTTGTAACAAATATAACTGTATGCATTTTCATTTTAATTCTTCCTTTTTCTGAATATATTTGCAATGAACTATGTTTTTTAATTCTTTATTGGTACAATTTATATACATCTCACAATCACACATAACATCGGGGAATTTGTACCAATATACAACACAAGTTAACTCTCATTTTTACCCGTATCCCTACCCACCCACACCTCCCCACCCCCTATATAATTGCTTTTTCAGAATCATACTTATTCCTTGACCTCATTACATTCCCACACCAAATTTCCTTTGGAAACTTCCCATTCTATAAAAACTGTCATACTTTCTAGAGCTCATTTGCATCTACAGGTGCTCATATTAAAGAAAAGATCTGGTATTTGCCTATCTGTGATCTATTTATTTCACTTGTTAGTGTGTCCTCCAGGTGTATCCATTTGCACATAAATGAATCAATTTTGTCATTCTTTATGACAGAATAATACTCCATTTTATTAAAAAAAAACACATCTTCTTTATTCGTTTTCCAGTTGATGGACATTTGGGTTGTGAAACCTTTTACACTAAGAACAGGAACAAGACAAGGATGCCCTTTGTCACCACTCTTGTTCAATATAGTGCTGGAAACATTACCCACAGCAATCAGGCAGGACAAAGATATAAAAGGAATAAAGATAGGAAAGGAAGAAGTTAAACTGTCATTATTTGCTGATGATATGATACTCTATCTAGAGGGTCCTAAAAACTCAACCAAAAGACTGTTAGACTTAATTACCAAATTTAGTAGGGTTGCTGGACACAAGGTCAACACTCAAAAATCAACAGCCTGCTGGGCATGGTGGCACATGACTGTAATTCCAGCACTCGGGAGGCAGAGACAGGAGGATTGCTGAGTTCGAAGCTTGCCTGTGCTACATAGTGAGCTCAGGGCCAGCCTGAACTACAAAGCGAGACCCTGTCTCAAAAAAAAAAAAAAAAAATCAACAGCCTTTGTCTACACAAACAACAGACTCACTGAAAGAGAAATTGGGGAGTCAATCCCTTTCACAATAGCACCCAGAAAAATGAAATATCTAGGAATTAACCTAACGAAGGAAGTGAAAGACCTCTACTCTGAAAACTACAGGCCTATGAAAAACGTGATAGAAAAGGAGATCAGAAAATGGAAAGACATTCTTTGTTCCTGGGTAGGGAGAACCAACATCATCAAAATGGCTATACTTCCACAACTACTATACAGATTCAATGCAATTCCAATTGAAATTCCAATGGTATACTTCACAGAGCTAGAGAAAATAATACAAAAATTCATCTGGAAACTCAAGAAACCTAGAATAGCAAAAGCAATTCTAAGCAACAACGACATGGCAGGGGGTATTACGATCCCCAATTTAAAACTCTACTATAAAGCCACTGTGATAAAAAAAAAAAAAACTGCATGGTACTGACAAAGTAACAGGCCCGAGGACCACTGGAATAGATTAGAAGATGCACAAACAACCCCGGATACACTAAGCCACCTTATCTTTGACAAAGGAGACAAACATCCTCAATGGAGGAAAGACAGCCTGTTTAACAAATGGTACTGTAAAAACTGGGCTTCAGCCTGCCAAAAACTAAAGCTAGACCTATATTTTCCACCATGCACAAAACTAAATGCTCAATGGATATGAGACTTAAACATTAAAACAGAAACAATAAGCCTGCTGGAAAACAGATTAGGCAAAACTCTTGGAGACACTGGCTTAGGCACAGACTTTATGAATAAAACCTCTATAGCACAAGAACTAGCAGAAAGAATCAACAAATGGGATCTCATCCTACTGAAAAGCTTTTGTACAGCAAAAGAAGTCGCTGGCACTGCTAAAAGACAACCAACAACATGGGAAAAAATCTTTACTAGCTGTTTATCAGACAAAGGGCTATTATCTGCAATATACAAAGAATTTAAACAGATCAGCCTCCCCAAGTTCAAAGACCCAATTCAAAAATGGGCATCTGAAATGAACAGACACTTGTCAGAGGCAGAAGTCAAAGCAGCTAAGAAGCATATGGAGAAATGCTCAACATCACTGGTCATTCGAGAGATGCAAATGAAAACAACACTGAGATTCCACCTCACTCCACAAAGAATGGCCACTATCACAAAATCAACCAACAATAAATGCTGGCGAGGCTGTGGGGAGAAAGGAACCTTTCTCCACTGTTGGTGGGATTGTAGACTTGTGCAACCATTGTGGAGATCCGTGTGGAGATTTCTCAGAAAACTAGGACTACAGGTCCCATTTGACCCTGCTATCCCCCTGCTAGGAATATACCCAAAAGAATTTAAAAAATCACATTGGAAAGACAGATGTACACCACTGTTCATAGCAGCTCAGTTTGTGATAGCTCAATCTTGAACTATGTTTCTTAAACCATCTAAAAAATGAAAAATTTCAATTTATGCTTAAGACTCAATTTTCTCGATTCATGCTTATACTATACACAAAATGACTAAGAGCATGACTATGAAACAGGAGTGCCTGTGTTTATAGTTAATAGCTGTGGGACCTTAGATAAATCCCCTATTTCTTTGTTAATTTCTCTTCTATAAAAATGTGAATAGTATTGTCATCATATGTTTAGCTAAAGATTAAACGAACTGTACATGTTACATGCCTAGAAATATGCAGCACATAGAAAATGATGGTACCAGTTATTATTATTACAGAATATACCTTTAAAATATTTGTGCTACTGTAAGCCTTGTCACAGTGAATGTCATAGTGAATGGCTCAGTCATGCTTGCTATGACCATGAGGGAAATGAGAATTTCAAAAGACAAAGTGGAATGTTTATATCTGAACACATATCAAATTAAAGAGCTGTTAACAATTTAAATTTGAGTATTTTTAGAATATAATTGTACTCATCTACATAACTTGTTCCAAGTCACCAAATAAAGTCTATTTTTGCTCTAAACCATTTACTCCCGAAGCAGGCTTACTGGTTTCTAGCTTTCCTAACACTGTAATTTTCTGCTTCAAAGAACAAAAAAGTTACTTGCAGATATTGTTGGAAATGAATATAAATGGCATTCAGTCAAAAATATATTAAGAATGTTATATAGCATACTATATTAAACAGTATCTGGGAGATTAAAAATGAAAATCATAAATTAATATTAAAAAACTGTTGTAACAGCTATACAAGAAACCTCAGACTAGGGAAATGCAAATAAATTTTGGGAGTTGTCTCCCAAACCTTCAAATACAGACATAAAATAAAAGGACCATAGTCCTAAAATGTTGCTTTTCATAAAAACATGAGAAATTCATATGTGATAACACATCTCTAATAATGAAATCCATTGATTTACTAAATACCAAAGTACAACTTCTGAAACTTCACATTAAATATATGGGTTCAACTACAGGCTTTTAGATAATAATGCCAAACATATATTCAGATTCTCAATTTTTTTTTTTTTTTTGAGACAGGGTCTTGCTTTGTAGTTCAGGCTGGCCCCGAACTCACTATGTAGCCCAGGCAAACCTCGAACTCAGCAATCCTCCTGTCTCTGCCTCTGGAGTGCTGGGATTACAGGCCTGAGCCACCACGCAGGGCACTGTGGTATGTGGTACTCATTGCTGGTGGGCGTGAGTCACTATGCCCAGTACTGTTGTATGTGGTTACCAGGGATCAAACTCAGGACCTTGTGCTTTTGAGGCAGGTACGGGAACCACAGAGCTAAATCTCTGGCCCCCTCTCAATTTTTAATTCAAGTTCTTACATCCTATTAATGATCCACTATTGGCTACTTTCAGACAAAATGGCTTAATCTACAACTTGTACTAAATATTACAAATATTTTACTATGTATATGGTTAAAATCATTCAACCAAAATATTAAAATATCACTGTTTTTCAATTTAAAAAAAGATTTTTGTTACTAAAAGTTATGAGGGCAGTGAACAGTATGGAAGTTTGGAATTTTCAACAACAAAATTTTAGAAGAGTATGTCATTTGTAAAAAAGGCAATATCCAACACCCAGGTTAAATGCATAGTTCTTGATAATAATATATTATCATTAAGTAAACAATGTAGTTTTATTTTTTTGGTACCAGGGATCGAACACAGGACCTCATCCTTCCTAGGCAGGCACTGTGCCACTGAGCTAAAAATCCTTGACCCAATGTAGTATTATTTTTATCGAACATTTATTTAGAAGAAATGGTCATACAATGAGGCAATACAACTGGTGTATTTTGTTTTTCTATAGTCAGAGATCTAGCAAATAAATAAGTAAGTTTCCAAGTGTATTAGTCTTTTTTCCCTCAAAGACTTTATGATAACGTCACATAAATGAGAAAAAATAGGCAACTCTTACTAAGATTATAATATGGCAGCACTTATTGTTACAAGTGGTTTTATATGCAGGAGCTCAACTAACCCTCACATCAACCTTAGGAACCAAGTGAAGTTATCAGCTCTGTTCTACAGACAGAATGTGAGAAGAAGATAAATTGATGTATCATAGAGCTGTGACTTAGTCAAGCCAATATTCTAACTTGACAATCTTGCCTTAGTTCATAGTCATACCTGCTTTACTATACTCCATTTTGTAAGAGGATAGCAAAAAACAGTAAGAAATAAATATTCTCCTTAGGCCGGGCGTGGTGGCTCACGCCTGTAATCCCAGCACTTGGGAGACAAAGACAGGAGGATTGCTGAGTTCGAAGCTTGCCTAGGCTGCGTAGTGAGCTCAGAGCCAGCCTGAACTACAAAGCGAGACCCTGTCTCAAAAAAAAAAAAAATTCTCCTTAGAATACTCTAAGCCCATGCCTCATTTTGGACAGAAGTTTAACAATGGCCATTCCAAACACTTTACAAGTTGTCTATCAACACCACTTCATTAATAATGCTGCAGAAGGGGCCAGAGGGTTAGCTCAGTGGTTCCAGCACCTGCCTTGCAAGCGCAAGGTCCTGAGTTCGATCCCCAGTAACCACATACAATGCTGGGCATGGAGACTCGCGCCCACCAGCAATCAATACCACACATCACAGTGCCAGGCGTGGTGGCTCATGCCTGTAATCCCAGCACTCAGGAGGCAGAGACTGGAGGATTGCTGAGTTCAAAGCTTGCCTGGGTTACATAGTGAGCTAAGTGCCAGCCTGAACTACAAAGCAAGACCCTGTTTCTCAAAAAAAGAAAAAAAAATGCTGCAGAAAAGCTGCGAAAAGAAGTTCTTAACTCAGATTTGGTCAATTACCAAATCCATAACACTTAAAGTATTGATTATTATGACCTGACTATATACACAAACTTTTACTTACTTACTTATCAAGTATACTTTAGAATTGCTGCATGCTTCAAGTGGCTACATCAATAAATTTCTTACAAATAACCCTTTCAGGGAAGCAGTACTCCCCAAATCATTCCTTGAAGCAAGCATCACCTTGATTCCAAAAGCAGGGAAAGATCCCACCAAAAAAGAAAACTACAGGCCAATCTCTCTCATGAACATTGATGCAAAAATCCTCAATAAGATACTTGCAAACAGAATACAGAGAGTTATCAAGAAAATCATGCACCCTGATCAAGTCGGATTTATCCCAAGGATGCAAGGCTGGTTCAACATACGTAAATCAATCAATGCAATACACTATATTAACAGACTCAAGGAAAAAACCGTATGATTATCTCAATAGACGCAGAAAAAGCATTTGACAAAATCCAAC
>PVIC010021457.1:0-28577 GCA_004025085.1 Thryonomys swinderianus
AAACAAACAAACAAACCTAAGTTTCACCCTCAAGGCAGAGGTCCTGTTGATGGAAAATGGAAGTAGTACACAGAAAATTGTGGCTTCCTCCTGTCACAGGGACCTGGCCATTTGCACCCACCAGAACAGGTGGGCAACATCCATTCTGAAACCCATTTTACAGGCACTGGTACATTGGCACAGAATTGGCAAGTTAGATCTGGTTCCCTGTTCTGCCCTGTCCCTGCACTCCCCGTGCACACTCGCAGGCACACACACAGGGAAGTTTGTCAGCAGCTAATCTGAGCCCATCTTCCGCTCTTTTGTCGGTAATGGCATCTCTCTATGTGGGCACACAGCACCGCATACGAAATAGGGCCTGTCCCCTCGCCGTGCACATCCGCTCCTCAGGAGGCTGAGACTGGCGCTGACAGGCAAAGGCTAATTGGCAGGCTCCAGCAGTCAGTTTCTGATGACACAGTAGAAATAATAAAAGACAGAGATGGGAACAAAGAAAGTTTAGAGGGAATAATAAAAGGAATAGCTACGCCACGAGCGTCTGCAGGCAAGAAGAGGGTATGTGAAATGGGGAGGGGCCTGGTCATGATAAACAAGAGGGAATAAGAAACAAAGACACAGAGGTACCTTCCTTCATAGATCGTACTCTAAACGGATCTGTCCTCAGATGGACAGATACACACATCGACAGACACACAGATGAAACAGGTCATTTGGCATTTTATACCCGAGCTTACCATTTGCTGGGATTCAGTGACACACGCCGTCACGTACAAGTTCTATTTCACAATAAGCTGAGAGTTCAAATTATAAAGTCAAATAGTCCTGCAAATGATGAAATTTAAGGGAAGGGCTACACTCTCTGTTTAGCCACGCATGTATGCCCTAGAGTGTTCAGGAATATTTTTATCTTCTCATTTGTTCCTTCTCCTATTATTAAATTCTATAAAATAAAGGAAAAATATCCAGGAGGGGAAGGGGAAAAAAAAAATTACTGCATTCCTTGTAGAGGTCAAGACTGTCTTAAGAGGAACCAAGCAGCTGACTGTATTCTTACAGGAAAACTGATTGAGGATTTCTGTTCAAAATTAATGAGATTAAAAATTCTGCTTATGAAATGCATGAATTTTATATTTTAGTCAGACCGGGTTGTATTATATTAAACTGTGTGTGTGTGTGTGTGTGTGTGTGTGTGTTTGCAGAAAAAAAAAAAACACATGCTTCCTTTGCAGGAAGAGGATCAGTTTTTTTTTTCCTGCTTTTGTTTCAGAAAATTTTGCTGTCCAAGGAAATGACCTAGTTTATGGCTTCTCTGCATTCAGGGCATGTTGCGCCCATGTGCACAGAAAGAAAAAATAGCAACAATAGAAAGCATCCTTCGGATTACTAAAAAAAAAAAAAAATCATGCGTCCAATTTTCAGCATGGAATGTGCCCCAGAGCTTTTACACCAAAATTCAGTTCAGTTCGGCATCTGCTTTGGCCCAGCTTGAGGCAGGTCACAGCGCAAGCCCTAGAGGAAGTGGAGGAGAGGGCCCAGGGCCCGAAGCACCAGGCTAGGAGCCACACTGGCCTGCAGACGCCCTCTAGAGTGTATTAAATTTTGTTTTTGTTTAGCTGCCAACATTTAAAATGTAGCAGATTTTATATGTAGGTTGAAGTTTCTGGCTTCTCTTTCAGAACCTGGCAGTGTTACGTCCGCGCTCTCACGTGACGGCGACTGGCTGGGGGAGGGGGGCGGTGAACCCTGCGTGTGAGATACGCCCTCCCGGCTCCCGGTCCTCACCTCTCCCTGGTGTCTCCAGGCGTAGACCCTGGCTCTCAGGAGCCATTTATCATCAAGCTCATGCCATTGTTTTCCTGATAGTGGGTTTAAGAAATGTGGATAGTGTTTTTGGTACACACTTATCTATCAAAATGGGAAAAACTAAAGATAAGAACAAGTGATCCATCTGCTTCATGAGAAAATGCTCTGGGGTGGAGGGGTGGGGAAGAGGAAAAATTGTTCTGCATTTCAGCTCGCTCAGTCCACCTACTAGTAGTAGTCCTAGCAGTGTGTATACAGGTCTGAGCACCTGCCAGGCAATTTTCTAAGCCTCTTAGTATTCGCTCACTCTAAATATGCTCAATGTGCTGCCATATCATGATCCAAATTCACAGATGAGGAAACTGGGGCTCGGAGAGGTTAAGTGACTAAGCAACTTGTTCGAGGTCTCTTGACCTGCATGTGGCAAGACCTTGTGGGTGTGAGTGCACGTGTGTGTCTGTGTGTGCAGAGTATAAACCATGCATGACACAGTAGGGAAGGAGACCACGCACGGATTAAGCTCCTAGATATTTTGAGAGGAATCTCCCAGAATCGAGGCAGTCGCAAGGCCGCAACTCTTAAGCATCCGAGTTTCCCGAGAGTAAACTGTTCAAACACGCGCCCAGAGGCAGCTCAGAGCTCTCTTCCGGGAAAGGACAGGGCAGTGGCTCTGCAGGGTGCCAAGGAGAGCGCACAGAGACGCGGCCTAGCGCACGAAGGTCTCGCGCTGGAGCAAACCGGAAAATGGGGAGGCAGTGGGTGGGAAAATGCACAACAAATCCCGAAGGACAGCACCTAGGGGGAGGTATGGTCAGCATTTTGTGACACCCCGTCTTTCTGGGGGAGGCAGCGATGGGCATCGCCCTCGGCGGATTGGCACTCTGGAGAGGAAGAGCAGCGGCCATGACAGCGTCGTGACGTGGGAGGAAAGGCAAGAGAAACCCACTTGCCCGACCCCCGATGAGCATCATCCTCGACTTCTAGCCTGCAGCCTCCAGTGGGGAAATACTCGCGTAGACCCCGAACCTGCGACCACACCTCTGCCTCCTCCTGCTGCGGTGAGGGCGCAATCTTCCCGGAAGCCCACTTCAGACAACCATGTCGCTCTGCTCTCTCCCTCCTGGCAAGACCCCAGCCACCAAGCCCTGAAGTCTCGAAAGCCCACCTCTTTCCCTCTGGCTCTCTCGCCTCGTCTGGACTGCGCCCTCCTGAGAGGGTCCTGTCCTCCTCCCCGCCTGGCCTCTCTCGCATCTCTGCGGACCGCAGTTCATCCTCAGCATCGCCCTCCCTGCTGCAGCGCGCTCGGTCTGGCTGTGTCACGCACAGTCATGTTCTGAAAGAGAACGTACCAACTGGCAAGCCACCGACGCAGAATATCTACTTAACATGAACAGTCTTAATTCAGATAACATAATGTGAGGCTAATTATCTCTATAGTTTGTAATATAAGAATTAAGACTATAAAAAAAAAAAAGAAGACTATAAGGGTTTGGGAATGTTTGTTTGTGTGCTAATTTGTTCTGTTTGCTTTGCACTTCTGACAGTTGAAACCAAAGCATTCTGCCACTGAGTTACACCCCCAGCCCTTTTTATTTTTATTTTTTCTAGACAAGGTCTTATAAGCTGCCAAGGTTGGATTTGAACTTGCAATCCTCCTGGCCCAACCTCCCAGAGTGCTGTTATACTAGGCAAGGGCCACCAGGCTCAGCTTAGAATATGCAAATTTTTTAAAGTCTAACAAGGTGGAGTTCAAAACCCAGCATCACCATCCACTGACCATGTGATGGTGTCTGATGAATAGCTCGGTTTCCCTTCTGTGCAAAGGGGTTGGTAATACCAAACTCCCAGATAACTCTCAGGATTGAAATAAAGAATTTTTACTGAGCCAGAGATTTAGCTCAGTGGTTCCAGCGCCTGCCTGGCAAGCACAAGGTCCCTGGTTCGATCCCCAGTAATCACATACAATAATACTAGGTATGGTGACTCACACCAGCGATCAGTACCACATATCACAATGCTGGGCATGGTGGCTCACACCTGTAATTCCAGCACTCAGGAGGCAGAGGCAGGAGGATTGCTGAATTCAAGGCTTGCCTGGGATACATAGTGAGCTCAGGGCTAGCCTGAACTACAAAGCCAGACCCTATCTCAAAAAAAAAAAAAAGAATTTTTACCTAAGAGTTTGGTACATACTGAGTGCCCAAGAAGTATACTTATTTTAATATACAAATTATCATTGTTGGGTAATAGAGAGGGTGGATGATTTTATAAGGCCAACTGGCACACCACTCCCTCTTCCAGACACAATCAAAATTCCCAGCGAACCTGGACCCCCTCTGGACCATGGGCACCCCCAGGCCCAGCAGGATGGGCTCTCACTTAAGAGCAGAGAAATGGTTTCTTCTCTGGGTTGTGATTTTTAAGTAATATGAGTGTTTCATAAAACTTATTAGTATAGGTCTAGGTGAAACAAAAATAAAATAGCACACTGGGAAATTAATTTTAAACAAATTACATGTAAAATGCAGGGATTCATAATATTGTTTCTAAAGCAATACAATCTTAATATCATATATTTTGCTTTATGAAGCTCCCAGTTTTAGATTAATCATACTGTTTTTTGTTTACTACTCCATATAATAATTAGCTTATCTGCAATATTAACATGGATGAATTTTTTAGCTGGCTTCTTCCAGAAAGCCTTCAGCCTGATGTTTGTAAAATGTTGATTTTAATATGCAATGGATGTGTTTATATGCAGATTAAATTGGATTGCACTTCTACTAAACAAGAAAACCAAAGTGTAGAGAGGTACTAAGCCACTCTCAAATGAGTACAGGCATCCAAAGACCCAGTGCTTCTGCTTGCCCTTGCGTCTGAACTCATCCCTTCTGCACCACGTGATGCTGCGCATGTTTTCAGAAAGATGGAGAAGTATTTGACTCTAGTTTCTCTCTCAGAGCAATGGCTCTAGAAGAAGAGGAAGACCGGGGCTTTCAAGGACATCCAGCAATGTTCACAGATAATTTTGGTTGTCACGACTGGTGTCAAGTGTCACCAGCGTGGAATTGAGAAAGTCCAGGGATGTTGTTAAACATCCAACGATGGCACAGAACAGCCTTCAAAACAAACTGTCTCTAAATATTAACAGTTTCAAGGTGGACAAACACTGGCTCAGAAAAAAGATCTTCAAAGAAGAATAAGCGATAACTTTGAGCTACAGTAAGTTGGGCACAGAACCTCAAATATTTTCTGCAATTCAACCTTCAGTAAAGAAAAGCAAAGTCACTGTTCATAGGCAAATGATATACTTTATGTGTATTCATTTATTCAAAGAATATTCACTAGGTTCCAACTCTGTTCTAAGAAAAGTCTTCAAGGGGTGACACACAGATCTGCTGGTAGGCGGGTGGGTGGATGGATGCGAACGTACCTACGTAAATACATGGACAGACATGGCCTAATGTAGCGGACAGATGCTATAAAGAAACATGAAGCAGGGTGAGGAGACAGGAACTTTCAGAAAGGCTTCCTCAAGTCAAAACACACGAACAAGAGCTCACCAAAGCGGAGAAGGGCCCCGTGCATGTAGGTGGGAAGAGTTAGCCCAGCAGAGAGAATAGCAAACGCCAGGGCTGTGCGGTGGTGATGCACTTGGCGAGACCCAGGAGGAGCCAGGAGGCCGCTCTCTCAGAGGAGGTGAACAGGAGGGAAGGCGGAGGGACTCAGGCTAGAGAGAGTGAGGGCTGCATCGCCCCGGCCCTGAGAGGGAAAGACTGAGGAGATTAAGTATAACATCTTCAAAGGTATATATATCAGTTGATTTTTTTTCTAATTCTAGGATAATGTATTTTTATTACTTTTTTAAATATTTAATCATTACAGATCTAACACTTGAAAAATATAACCATGCACAAGTTCACCCTGTGTCTCCACGCCTAAGGCCACTATATGTACTATTTATTTCCTTCTTCATTAATTCGCTTCTTACAAATAAATATACATATGTATTTACATACAGTCTCTGAGGCATTTTACTTTTTCTCGTCATTTCTTCAGCCCAGATCATTTTGTTGGCGGTTTGGTTTTGTTTTAACTTTACAGTCTACTCTCTGAAAAACCAGCAGGGAAGAAGGGGAGATAGGTGAGTGCGTTTTATGTAACTCCTTCCTGCCCTTCTCACACTGAGCAAAAAAGGAAATCAAGAGAAGAAAAAACGTGGGGCCGGAGGGTAGCTCAGTGGTTCCAGCGCCTGCCTCACAAGCGCAAGGTCCTGAGTTCGATCTCTGGTAACCACACAGAATGCTGGGCGTGGAGACACGCCCACCAACAATCAGTGCTGCATACCACAATGCCGGACGTGGTGGCTGGCGCCTGTAATCCCAGCACTCGGGAGGCAGAGACAGGAGGATTGCTGAGTTCGCGGCAGCTTGCCTGGGCACCATAGTGAGCTCAGGGCCAGCCTGAACTACAAAGCGAGACCCTGTCTCAAAAAGCAAAAAAAAAAAAAAAAAGAGAGAAGAAAAAACTGGTTGGGAAAATCAGACCACTGTATGGCACCAGTACTGAAGTTAGCAGCCAGGGGTTTCAGGATGCAGAGCCATCTATTTTTAAAGGGTGTGTATTATTTCTTTCTCTAGTGCTTTCTCACTTTCTCCACAGATGCCTTACACACCTGCTGTTATTTTCTCCCACTTCGATGTAGTTGTATGTTTCTAGCACATCTCACTTCCTGTCCAAAGCAGCCAGGTGCCATGGACTTCCGGGTAGAGGCCACACTCCACAGCAGGACCACCTCACTTCTCCCGGCCAGGCAGGCCTTCGAATGTCACAGGTATTTTTTTGTTCTTCCAGATGCTTCCAGATGTTCCAGTCAACCTCAAACTAGTATCCTGCATTATTTCTCTCTCACTCTCTTGCCTGCTTTTCCTTCCCTAAGGAACACTTCGTCACACTCCCATAACAAAGCCTCGATGAAGCCACGCTACTGTGAGACATGAAAATCTGGATGCAGATTTATAGGTGTAGGAAAGGACAGAAGAGGCTGCGGAGGGAGCACTGACCTGGAACCCTAGAACTATTAGAGAATCACTCACCAAGGGGCCCTCGTCTCCGGGACCACGGCACAGGAGGAAGCACTCGGGCCAGAAGTTCCCGGTGTCCACATTGTGATCCAGTGATCCGAGCCTGCAGACCACCAGGTGAGACATGGGGCCTCATTGTCTGAAGACGGAAAGAGTTGACAAGGGGAGATCCTTGGCCCCTGAAAGATACGATGGGAATTCTCTTCTGTGGAACTTCCATCGGGCAGAGACTCTCCAAAGGGTGGGTAACAGCACCTAGAGAGAAGGGAATCGACTTCAACATCCTCAGTCCAGGGGCTGGGGACACTCCGCTCTGTAGTAGGAAAAGTGTGACCTGCTCTGTTTCCCTCTGCCCTATCTCTCGACCCAAAAGCTGAGAACCCAGGAAAAAGCTTTGAGGTGGACACAGGACAGACAGAAGACGCGTATGTGCTGAACACCAGCTTCCCTGGCGGGCACACGTAAGGGAAAAAGAAGAGTTTATCCTAAGTCAAGTTCAGAAGTTGGCTGGAAAACACATTCTTTTTTTTTTTTTTTAACTAAGACTGTGTTTTGGTCGCTTGAAGTGACTATAGAAATTACTATAAAAATGAGCGATCACAAAAGTCATGTAGGGCAGAAAAGTAACCTTCCCAGTTTCATAAAGTTTTAAGTGATAGTGGAAGAGAAAGTAAAATTACTTTATGCTTGCTCCCCTTTGTTCCTGCTTGCTTAATGCACTATTATATACGTAAAACTGATGGTTAGCATAATTTCTTACACATGGTATATTCTCAATAAATGTCCTTGAAAGAATGAAGAAATGCTAGGAAATTACCATTTCAAGATAAAAGAGAGAGAAAGAGCAAAAAGACAAAAATCCCCATAGGTAATTTCTAGCCCACTTGAATTTAAAATGACGTTGAAATTATCATTGCTTTTATTCTTGAGGACATAAATTCCTCACCCACATCCATTTCTATGTATTTAACCAGTGAGCAAATAAGGTTTTTTTTGGTTTTTTTTTTTTTGTTTTTTTCCTGCAGTGTCCCAGAAGCTCAACCAGTTTTGAATTGGTTATGCTACCCAAACATAAGCCTCCAGAAAATAGGGACCTTGTACATGTAAATTTCCCCAAATGATCAAACCAGTTGTTGAAATGCTTGGTCAAATAGTTTAGGTGTCTCCCCCCCCCCCACTTCAGCCTTTCCTTTCCATCTCTTTTTAAATAGTAGTTGGGGTTTTGATTCGAAAAAGCAGGAAAAAAATGTTTTCAGCAGAGAAAAGAATTGCATGTGTGGAGAGATGGGGAAATACGAAATATTAAACATAAATGGCTGCTTTGGTGAAGTTGGAACTTGGGTTCTGTGGGGCAGGAGAAGGAAATGAGAGCAAAAGAATAAAATTATCTGGGAGAGGTGGTTCTTTTTCTCATATCACACTGCAGTTTCTCTCCTTAAAGAGAGAGAGCTCTTTACACCTGGGCCGACCTTGTGTCTTGCTTGGTCAATAGCGTACAATGGAAGTATTGGCTCCCTGCCTGGGCCTGGCGCTCCCAGGGCTTCCTCTGTTCCTTCCATGAGAATGTCCTCAGGCTGGCCCCCCGAGGGCAGAGCCCAGTCCCCCTGTCGCCCTGTGGCTGCCAACAGCCAGCTGACCCGATACATGAGCAATGCAGGCCAGGCCAGCAGGATTCTTAGCTGAGCATTCCTTAGAAACAGCAATAAATGCTTACATGATACACCACTGAGCTTCTGTTAGCTATACAGCAATAGCTAAATGTCATAGACTCGTTCAAAAAATTTACAGTCCAAAAAATGGAGCACATCACAAAGATTCGACGCATGTTAACAAGCAGCTGTGTGATGTGACATTCCACACAGAATCATCAATGAGATTTGCCACTCAAGGGCACTTTTCGGATAGATATCCTTAATCGGACAGGCAGAAAAGATCACCCTTTTCCCTAAAGCACAGATCTGAGGAGTGGTTAAAAAATAGAAACCTCACAGACCCCAGCTGTCTGGGTTTGATGTCTGGTACAAGCACATTTGGCCTTGCTGACTCAACACATACGTTACATGTGATAAAATAGACCACTGCAGCTCAGAGTCCTATTTAAACCCCAGATCGATGGTTTAACTCTTGCGTCAGGACAGGTAGACACCGCTATGTGATGGAAACGTTGTTTGGAAAAAAATGATGTTTGGTGGTAAAAACCGAAACAACCGTATCTATCTTCCCGGGTTTAACATCAGACCAACCCCCTCTAAAGTTAGGTTCTAGAGGGCTGTGAGCATATCGTGGTATATTTAGATTGCTTTTATTTTCCATTTTGCATGTTCCATCAACCCCCAGTCCCTTCTCTTACAAACACAAATTTTCTCAAAATTCACTATAATAATCATAATAGTTCTACTTGCAAATCTACTGAGATTATCAGAAACCTATTCCCTGTACTTTCAAAGTAGGTGATATATTAAGAATTCAAAACTTCAGTAAATAGAGCTCAGGGGTCTACTTTATCCTCTCAACTCCTATGATTATCATAATTTGATTTTATACTTTTCTGTCCAAAACTACTAGCAAGGGGTGCTTTTTACTGAGTCATGAACTTTCCCATCATTAAATGCCTGCTCTTATTTTCAAGATATCAGAAGTGTCCAATAAGTACATTTTATCTGCCTTGAATAACGTCAACTTTAGACACTACAGAGCCCATGTATAATAGTTTCCTTTATGTTTAAGTAAAGTCTCTTTGGTTCGTACCCTTTTTTTTTCTCTGGAAGCATACGAATTGCATAAAACATCTTCTGTAGAGACCAGGGCTTACGTGTACAAGGACAGCAAACCGAGTAATTTCCACTAGCCCAAAAGGAATATTAAACTCTTCTGTCATCCTGTAGTATATTATTTATGGTCTCTTTTTTGTTGAGGTTTCTTTTTTTTCATTTGTAAGTTCAACTCCATGTCCTGATAGAAGGTGACAAAATGCTCAATATGTTAAAAAATCTTATCACTAAATCAGGAACAAAACAATAAATTTTGGCCTTTGAAATCAAACTGACTGGTGAGGATCATTTTGCTCCTGAAATATTACAGTAGTGATCAATTTGCTGTAAAACTAAGCAGTTTAGCTCAGCAATCTACAGTTGGGAAGCAAGTAGTTTAAGAGAAAGTTTATGCTCAGCCTAAGAGATAAATTAAATTTTATGGGGAAAATATGCACTATTACATGCTTATCTGTTTAACATATTATTGTTTTCCACATCAGTATAATAAATATTTTTAATCATATATTTTATCTCACATACATAGAGTGATGTGATAATTTTATTCCTCCTGTATCAGCCCAAACATGTCCAATTAATCACAGAACACAGAAGAGCCTTCAAATCTATAAAAAAGAAAAATTCTGACACTCTTAGCAAATGTACCTGCCCCATGAAATGAGGATGGTTGGCAACAGGAGAATAATACAAATTCCGTTTTCCCAAACAGCAACCACCAACTAATTTAATTTACTCAACTCATCTAATTTACCTTTTCTCCCTACTTCGACCCCATAGCTACTTTCGCCTAAAAACCCTTTGGACTTCCTTGATTCCATTCATAATGAGAAACGCCACTCTGAAGATTTTGTCTCAAAGTCGATGTTCGTTGTGAGAAATCATGTTCAGAGACAGGAATTCAGGGCCTGTGGATGTACAAGTAATAAATCGTGGGGGCTCGCATTGGGTGAGTTTCAGCACCTGTCGGGATGACTTGCACTATTCCACAGTTTCCACAGACGTTTCACAGAGGATGTTGCTGTTGCTACATTTTAGGGGTAAGGAAATTGGGCTTCAAGGTGAACAAAGCAATAGCTGGAAGAGGGAAGAATCACCAAGGAAGCCATTAGTCCCTTTCAAAGAAGATGGCTGCCTGAAGGAAAATGGCGGCCATGGACATGAAGAAAGGTGGATGTGTGAGGAAATACAGTAAAACCTTGGTTTTGTGAGCATAATTCATCCTGGAAATATGCTTGCAGCCCACAGTACGTGTACATCAAAGGAAATTTCCCCATAGGAAATAATGGAAACTCAGATGGTTTGTTCCACAACTCAGAAATATTCAGATAAAAAAGATGACAATATTGTAATATAATACAAAATAATAAAGTACAAAATATAAAGAAAAATAAACTAACCAGCACTTACCTTTGAAAACTTTTGTGGCTGCTATGAGGGAGGCATGAGAGAGGGGAGTACTGTGTAGGACTTCTTTCACTAAAAGAATCACTGCTATCTAGTGGTGCAATAGAATCTTTTTTCTTTTCATGTAATAAGGAACCTATTCAATGACATTTGCTTTTGCCTCCTTTCAAGGATTTCTGGAGAATGTGACATTGCGTTGTCATTAAACAGATGCATTGCTCCCGCTGCTACAGCCTTATTCTGGCATTTTCCACAGAATTTTGCACTGTTACCCACATTTTACAAACCTCCCTAATCTCATTTGAAGTGAGGGATTCCTCCTCCTTTTTCTCCTCCTCCTCTCCAGATGAGAGCTCTTCCATTACCTCTCGCTGTTGGGAGATAATCACCCATAATTCCACAGGGAGAGAGAAAAAAGAACTATTGGCTCATCTGTAGTCATGTGATGCTGGGTATCACACACTACTCATCATCACCTGTTTAGCAAGTTTAAATGTATTAGAAATGTTTGCTTGTCTTGCAAAACATCCACAGAACAAGTTACTCACTACCCTAGGTTTTACTGTACTTGAAAATGAAATCAGTAAGACTACACAGCGAAGTACCTGGTGTCATTCCCAGAGAAATGGGGGTTTTATGATATGGTATAAAGATTCAGATATTTACCCACAGGTAATGAGAAGGCAGTGAAAGGTCTTAGGCATAAAAGTGTGCTTTAGAAAAGAAAAGATTTACACTGTAGAAGCTAAAAATTGCTTTGGCTACTGAGCTGAGAACCCATGAAAGAGAAAGACTGGAGTGGGGATTCTCACCCTGAGCACCCCTGCTAGTTGGGTTGGGATAACCCCTTACTGGAGAGGAAGGTGTTCTGTGCCTGCTAGGATTTCATCAGTGTCTTGGCCCTGCTGTCACTACACTTGATCTTAGCCAAAAGGCCGAGAAGCAGTGGCCCTGCTGTCACTAACGCCAGGAGCACTGACTCGGTTATGACAACAAAACTCGACCACAGCAAAAAACTGGCCTGGTTGAGAACCTCAGTAGTAGAAGAGACCAGGTTTAGAAGCCAAAAACCAGCAGAAAGAAGCCTGGACTGGACTGGAGGGGTAAAAATGACGAATTGGAGCATCATAGAGAAACACCCTTTCTTACAGTTCTATTTGTACAGTCCGAGAAGCTGGGGGAATGACCCAGAGCTCCATTCGTGTAAGGAAATGCATTTTACTACTTGCTTCAGCTTCTTATTCTAGCAAAACCTTCTATTGTGCTTGTCTGTCTCCACCCTACGAAGTTGTATACTTTCATACATATGTATGCATACATTAAGTTTTTGCAAGTATAATTTAGACTTTTCACAACAGTGACACAGTAACAAAGAAAAATTGAGACAAGCATGCGTTTTGAATATTGATTCCAGATTCTCCCATACCACCCCTCACATTTTTCATGCTGCTTTGTTTCTATGCATTTGTTTCCTCTGCTTTTCCATGTCCTGCCCAGTGTGAGAGGAATTTGCGACCAACAGGGTCCGCCAGTTACCTATAGAATGTAAACACTACCCCAGGCGAACTCACCAAGACTGCCCTCGCTCCTAGAAAGTGCTTTCATAGGCAAAAGGACAACTTAGGTTTTCATACAATTTACTTAGGAAGAAATGGAAATTATATTCGCAGGAGATGAGCTTTGTGTTAGGAACTCATCACATATTCAAATGGTAAATCTGCACAAGTACCAAGAGGAAACAATTATCCCTTCCTTTTTCATACATTTGTAAATTATGATAGAGAAGTTCATTGGGCACTGCAGGCCACAGTCTCTGCTTCACCTGCCCAGTTCTGCTGTTTTACCACAAAGCAGCCACAGACAATACGTCAACCCAGTAGCATGATAGAAAATCGCTTATTCAGTTAGCTCCTGAATCAGGCAGTTCTGGCTGGGGGAAGGGCCTGAGACAGAGGTGAATAATCAGCCACAGGAAGGGAAGTTTAAGTTGAAATTAGTAAAGTAGGCCTTTGGGCCAGGAAGGAATTTCCTCTGGCAAATGAGGAATGCAGCCCACTCCCTCCTAAAGAGAGCTTCAGCCACCCCCGCTGAGTTCTGAGGAAATATAACACACAACAATCCATCTTCTTTCTGAGATTCCACCTGACTACAAACACCATGTGAAAGAACTGGGTTAGGGAGCCAGAATCCCAACCCGTCCAGTTTCTAACTTCACGCAGAAGAGGCGCCCACTAAACCATGAAGCATGCCTTTGCCCTGATCCCTAGAAGTGCGTCTAGATTGAGGGTCCTCAGTAGACACCTCCCTGGGGACCCCACCCCTGGGAACCCAGGAGCTGTTCTTCCTCTTCTTATTTCCAATAAAAACTCTCCTGGGCCAGAGATTTAGCTCAGTGGTTCTGGCGCCTGCCTTGAAAGCGCAAGGTCCTGAGTTTGATCCCAGTGACCACATAGAATGCTGGGCGGGGTGACTCAGCCCACCAGCAATCAATACCACATACCACAGTGCCGGGCATGGTGGCTCACGCCTGTCATCCCAGCACTCGGGAGGCAGAGGCAGGCAGATTGCTGAGTTCGAGGCTTGCCTGGGCTACATAGTGAGCTCAGGGCCGGTCTGAACTCCAAAGCGAGACCCTGTCTCAAAAAAAAAAAAAAACTCTCCTAACCTCCTCCTTTCGGTTCATAGCTTCATTCTTCAAGGTCTGCAGAACCATATGGATGCTGAGATTTCAATTTTGTATCATTCAGATGTTATAAAACACATTCTTCTTTTAATTTGTTTTTGACCCATTTAAAAATGTAAAAACAATTTACAGCTCACATCCAGACAGAAACAGGCGGCAAATGTGGCCGCCTGGCTATAGTTTGCCAAAGTCTGGAGTCAAGGATCGCTTAAGAAGGTGGCTTTCCAAGCTGCCTCCCTCGCTTTGCGTTCTTGCTCGCCTGAAACACCCTGAGAAGCCTAGCACGTTCCTTAAACTAACATCTCTCTGCTTCACTGCCCGAATCCAACCTTGAGGTAGGTTTTGAGGACGAGTTTTCTACTTGGGGAGTATCGCAGGAAGCTCCAGTGGGAAAGGAAGGAAGCAAGACGGGGAAAGGAGGGAGACCCGGTGGGTGCGCTGATGGGCAGGCTCCTCCACACTTAGCAAAGGGAGCTGGGCATTCCCCACCGCCTGATCTCCCCCGACCTCGGCCGAGGATCATCTCCAGACTTTTCCCATCACCCCTCTGCAGACAGGGCAGCCACATGGCAGAGGATCGAAGGACCCTGTAACAGAAACGCATGGATTCACAAGAACAGGGAAGTTCAGGGGCAGGGTGGGCGCTACAGTCTCTGCCACGACCAAGCATCTGAACTGTGCACTGGCCAAGCGACAGGTTCTCCCTTGTGAGGAACAAAAGGTGCCCCAAAACTACGTCGAGTGCTTGCAGCTGAGAGTGGGTGAGGGAGCCACAGAACCTAAGGGATTGTCAAGAACCTTAGAAGTCGGTATAAATCACATCTTAATGCAACTCGACAAAAACATCAAAGTGAATAGTCAAAATCCATAATAAACAAAAATCAAATTTTAAAGAAGAATAGGATCGTCACAATACTCAGCAGATCTGTATTAGTACCCAAGGCCCAGGAGAAAGTGTTCAGCCCTGTACTATATGCATCTTTTTCTCTTTCTTTCTCTTCCTTTTCTAACTTTTTTAAGACAGGATCTTGCTAAATTGCTAAACTGCCCAAGCTAAACTCAGAGTTGAAATCCTCCTGCCTCAGCCTTCCAAAGTGTTGAGTTTACAGGCCTGCACCACCACACCCAGCTGTTTTGTGTATTCTGTTTTGTTTTGTTTTTTGTTTTGAGACAGGGTCTCACTCTGTAGTTCAGGCTGGCACAGAGCTCGCTGTGGAGCCCAGACCAGCCTGGAACTCAGCAATCCTCCTGCCTCTGCCTCCCGAGTGCTGGGATTACAGGTGTGAGCCACCACGCCCAGCACTGTATGTGGTTACCGGGATTGAACTCAGGACCTTGTGCTTGTGAGGCGGGCGCTTGGAACCACTGAGCTAAATCTCCAGCCCCTCACTCCGTATCTTCTGAGCACAGTGGTTCTGGTTAGCTTGGAAGATAAGCTTCCGTCAGCCTCATAGTGGAAGAAAACGAATTCAGAGCTGTGAGAGGACGCGTCCCTGTCTGAGAGACGCATTTAAACGATTCCTCTCCAAATGACCCAGCCCTTCTAGAATCACCCTTCCAGAGCCGGAGCTGGAGTGAGTCCTGCTGTTCCCGGCTCACAGCAGATCACGGCACAGGCGCTGCGAAGAATCGAGGACCCGGCGTGGGGGGGGGGGGCCTTGCGCGGGAGGTGTTGGGGGTCAGAGAAGGAAAGGGACAGGGGGTGGGGCGGGACGGCAGGGAGACTGAGTCTGGGGAAGATATGAGAGCATCGTAGGCAGCAAAACCCAACTGAAAAACAGCTATTTAATTTTTAGAGTTGCTGTCAGAAACGGAGATGAAAGAGGCTCCGGGATGGATTTAAGACGCAGTCTCACGTCTCCATTTAGTTAGTTCTTTATTTGTGTACGTATATTTGCTCTGGGCACCCTTTCCCGGTATCAGATGGAAACCCCCGGGGGCGAAATTTCAACCTTAACCCCACACTTCCTTGATTCCAACCGCTCTGGTTACAACCTAATGTTATTTTAACCGTTTTTCTTTAATTTAACGATATTTAATTTGCATTCGCTCAAGTGACATACAATAGATCATGCTATTACCATGATTTATATCAGATGAACTGGCATAAATTCCACATTATAAATTGCGCCTGTAAATGAAACTATTATTTTACAGGAATTACCGTAGCAGAAAGGCTAAGGACCCTCCAGTCAACCTTAGTCAAACCCACTCTTTAGAGTTTTATATTTTATGCCCGCAATAAATGCTTTTGTGAAAGCTCATAACCCACAAAAAAGTCATTCGAAGTACATTAATTACGATAATACTATCCAAAAAGCTGCAAGGGCCTATTTTTGTGACATCATTTTCTGATTTCTTGCTGCCTTAAATTATTCTTTTGATGGCTGCGGAGATTAACAGTCATACTTTTGTCATTAAATATAAGGCATTTTAAAGCTTAATCCACCTAAGTTCTAATTGATATTGCTTTCAGTTGGCAGATAGCGACCTGATTTATAATTTAAATATGCAGCATTATAGGCATCTCTTCAGCAGAATGAAAAAGCAAAGTTTCTCTCATCTTTCTCGGCAATGTTAACATCAAGGAAAAGTCACTTTCCTTTTCCCTTTTATATCCTAAGCCTAATTGAAAACTGTTCATTGAATTTCAACATGATAGAAAAGTCTTTTTATCTCTCAATTTGTCCATTAGCGATTATAATTGAAGTATCTGCTACACAGCTGAATTGATATTGTTCTTGTTTAAATTCTGAATTTCTCTAAATCTTTCAGAAGACATCAAAAAATATGCGTGTGTATCTTTATGCACACACACATGCTTCTGTGGCACAGGGGACGGGCTCGGGATCCTGCTTCAGCGGAGGGCTGGACTCCCCAACTCTCCACGTGCGCAAAGCCACACAAAGAAGGAAGTCGGCTCATTTTGCTAGAGAACGTGTTGCATAATAATCTTACCAGCGTGACCATAAGGTTTGCTAATTGCCACATCTGTTTAACAGCTGTCAGAAGCTCCCCACGTGCCGCCATCAATATTACAACAGAGCACATTACCAGGAGTTTTATTGTTTTCAACTGTTATTTATTTGTCATAGACATTACTACAGCTAATGACATCTATTCATGTTATACCACTAATTATTTGGGGGCTGTTTATAGAAACCTTCATTCACTCTAGTTTTGCAGTTCGGATTAGGCCTCCAGCCTCCCGCTCCCAAACCACCGACTTTGCCTCCCTCCCCAGCAACGTCTTCATGGAGCCGATGCTGATTTTTCTTCATCCGTGATCATAAATATTCTAATAGACTTGTAGAATTAAAAAATTAAGAGGAAGTTTTCAAAATGCCTTCATTCCTCAGTGGCATGGATGAGTTCTTCTTCTACATCTAAACCAAGTCCGTCTAGGCAAGATAAGTGCACAAAAACATCACTGTTTAGGCTGTCTGTATGGAGCAGAGTTGACCTTGCTGTTTTTTTGTAGTTACTTTTATATTTCACCTGCTTCTTCACCACATTGCATTTTTTAAAAAACACAGCAAACCGGGGCCGGAGGGTTAGCTCAGTGGTTCTGGCGCCTGCCTCGCGAGCACAAGGTCCTGAGTTCGATCCCCAGTAACCACATACAATGCTGGGCATGGAGACTCACGCCCACAAACAATCAATACCACATACCACAGTGCCAGGTGTGGTGGCTCATGCCTGTCATCCCAGCACTCAGGAGGCAGAGACAGGAGGATTGCTGAGTTCCAGGCTTGCCTGGGCTACATAGTGAGCTCAGAGCCAGCCTGAACTACAAAGTGAGACCCTGTCTCAAAAAAAAAAAAAAAAAAAACAGCAAACCATGACATCTATTAAGCAGAAATCAGAGGTTGACAAACTTCAGACTGAGTGAACACACATGGCCTGATTTAAGACGAATTGATAGGTGTCACTGCTCTCCATTATGCGCAGAATGTGTGAATTCCATATGATGTATTATTTATCCATAGTCAACACCTTTTTGTTTCATTAATAAACCGATATATCAGAGATTCGCGGTACTGGTGAGTAGTCCGGGACAGTACAGAACAAGATGGTGTGTGCCTGCTGTGACTCAATTATTTTCCTCATTTTCCCCCTGCATTTTGCATGAATTATTAACACCTTACTGTTTATTTAAGAATCTAATTTTGCTGCATGTGTCCAGCTGCCTTCTGTTTTCTCCTCGAAAGAGAGGAAAGTCGCGGGAGACTTTCCAGTCGCAGCCTCAAACTTTAGATGTGCAAGGCACAGCGCGAGTTGTAAAGGTCACTCTGCTCTTGATCCACGGAGCACGGACATTCGAGGAGCCCAGAAACCCCAATCTGGGGATGCAGCACATCATGCCGACAAACTGAAGTGGAGCCGCTTGATTACGTCAAGCATGATTTGCAGGTGTTTACAGAGAATCACATTAAGGAGGAAGGCTCCAACGTGTGTCACTCTGCAGGAAGTATCTTATCCAGAATGAAAGGAGTTGATTGGAGATCAGTCCCGGGAGTAACAGCGAGTGACCATCATTAACTCCGGGATGTTTAACACTGCCTGTCCCAGTTACAACCTTCCAGATCTCTGGTATCGCACATTCATTTATAATCAAATCGTGCCACCGCTGCATACATTTGAAAAGGCTTATTAAGGTAGTGGACAGAGATGACCTTGTATGGAAAACTGACTTGGTTTTTCTAGATATCCACAGAAATCTAACATTTCATTCTGGATTAAGAGTGATTGAGGGGGGCCGGAGGGTTAGCTCAGTGGTTCCGGCGCCTGCCTCGAAAGCACAAGGTCCTGAGTTCGATCCCCGGTAACCACATACAATGCTGGGCGTGGAGACACACCCACCAACAATCAACACTGCATACCACAATGCCGGGCGTGGTGGCTCACGCCTGTAATCCCAGCACTCGGGAGGCAGAGACAGGAGGATTGCTGAGCTCAGAGCCAGCCTGAACTACAAAGCGAGACCCTGTCTCAAAAAAGAAAAAAAGAGTGATTGAGGGCTAACATCTGGGAGACTGTCAAGGTCAGGGGCACCCCACCCAACTCCTCACTCTTCGGGAGTCATGTGAGTCTCCTTCAGAGCTGCAGCCTGGGTGGAAATGTTCTCAGTGGCAGAGAAACGGCTGGTCCTCCAGGCTTCTCCTGGTCATCAAGAAGTTGTTGGTATCATGAAGCCACTGCAGATGAAGTGTGTGTCCCTGGACACAGTAGTTCCAACTCGATACACAATGTGTGGGAGGCCACGTCTGTCCACTGCCTTCTGGCCAAGCACATCTGTGCTGAGACTAGAAGAAAGCTTCAGCCTCAGCCTGTCTTCCGGTGTCTTCTGCAGAGAATCACCCACGAGAAAGCAAGACCTGGATCTTCGAAGATGACTTCTACTCGTCTCTCCAAATAGATCCACTTTCCAGATCTTTGCTACAGATCTGTCCATGGCTGCTCCAGGAAGGAGGTCTGCAGAATCCAGATCTCCCTCAAGGAGTAGGGAAAAGCTATTCCCTGGGGCATTCGCCTGTACCGAGCCACAAGCTAAAATGGCTGCTTGATCGGAAAGAGGCCTCCTGTGCTGCGGAACTGTCATTTCATAATATATTGGAGCTGGAGCTACAACCGTCTCACATGCAGAGTGAGGTGGGCTGTCTTACTTGGTAGGAAAAGGTTCAACCCATGTTGGTTTCTGGAGTTCAAGTGAATTCCAGATCCGAAGGATGGCTGAACTGTGATTTAACTCAGACTTCGAAGCTGAGCCCCTACTGGTCTACAGGTGGAAGCGTTACCTCAGCGAACACTGGAGAATCCGTAGCCTTCTTCAGGGCTGCAGAAATCTCAGCCACCGCAGTGGGTTGTGGGGTGACAGTTCCAACACGAAAGGCTGAGTGTGACACTGAGGGGTGATGGGTATTCGGCTAGACCCTGACCTGGCATCGGATCTGGTACCTCCTGATATGCTGGATGCTGAGCTACAGCTACTTTGGTGACTCTGGAGACTGAGTCAGGGGCCCCTGGCCCACTGGAGAAAGTTCACCATGTATAGTAATACCTGGAACTATGATGAGTTCAGGTCCAAAGGTGGAAACAGGACACTGAGCAAAGCTGAATATGGAGATTGATCCCGGATGGTGTCAACAGTGTCTTCTCACAGTGCGTAAGAAGTTACAGTCTCACGAGGTGGCTCTGGGTCCTGAATTGTGAGCGCCTGCTGAGGAAGAGAAAGCTCTAGCTCCTAGGAGGGTCTGGAGAAGGTGCTGGGGCTGCTGCAGTGCCATAGAGTTTCACCCCCTCGCTCAGGGAGCTCTGCAGGCTGAGATGGAGAATCTGCTGATCTGGAAAAAGTTGTCTCCTCAGGTGACTTTGCACATGACTGAAGTCTCTTAGGGGACTAGACATGGTTTCACCTTGAGTTGGGTCCTCCTGCTAGGCTGAAGAAGGTTCACCCTCCTCAGAGGTCTGTAAATCCCCAACTGTGGTTTCCTGCTGAGTTGAAGAGAGCTGCTCGCCCTACACAGGGTCCGAACCCTGAGCGGGAGCCTTCTGGCAAACATGCGTTCACTCAGTGTCTCCATTAGGCTCTGGAAGCAGAGTTGGGGCCTGGGTTGCATCAAGTGTCATCTCCTCAGGGGTCTTGGCAGACTGAGGTGGCTCTTCCGGCCGGCTTCCAGAAGGTTCCTCAGGAGACTCAGAAGCCTGAGCTACCTGTTACTGCTGCTGCTGCTGCTGCTGCTGGCTAAGAGAAGGTTCAGTCTCCACAGGAGGATCTACAGCCTAAGCTGGGTTCTCTCGTTAAACTGAGGAAGGATCCACTTCAGAGAGCTCTGGAGGCTGAGCTTCTTGAAGGGGGCTCTACTTGCTGAGAAGTCTCTGGAGTCTGGAATGGGGCCTGTTGTTGATTCGGAGTAAACTGAACTTCCTTCCTTTCTACTGTACTTCCCATAACCTTCATATCAGCAGGCTTCACCGTAGTATTTGGCAAGTGTAAGTGATGAGCTTCAGTCATACTCAGAGATGGAGCATTTCTCTCCTGATGCAGGAATCGCTGACCTACACCCAGCTCAGGACCAAGTTCATGCTGAACTAGGGCCTCCCACAGGGTCAGAAAAGGTCCCACTTCCTCAGGGTTATGCGAGTTGACCTGTGGCTTCTCACTGAATGAAGAGGATTGGACCTCCGGAGTCTCTGGATTCTGAGTTTGGGTCTCCAACTGAATTGAACTTGCTCAGGCAACTCTGGAGGCTCATCGGGGTGTTCCTGAAGCCCCGGATGTTCCCCGTCACGGTCAGCTACACTTGGATTACGTCATCATCCTGTGCGGGTTCCGTCTGGAGCGTAGGTTTTGCAAATCAACATGGTCTTCCAACAACAACCTTAGCAAAGCCCAGTGCTGAACTCTGCGGCCTCTGAGCTCTCTAGGAGTTCACAGCGCTCACGGCGGTCTGCAGCCTGATTAGACCGGCAGGAGCGCTGCTAGCAGAGCGAGAGCCGGATTGTGATCCCCGTGCAGCACCGCTGGGAGCCTCCTTTGAGGAACAGGTTTGTCCCGAAGATGCTGATAAGAACAGCAAAGCTGCCTGGGCTCTGGGGCCAGCTGAATCCCTGACCAAGAGTGGAAATCCCTAAGTTGGTGCCAAACCTGGGAGGAAATGGAAGACCCTCCCCCAGTCTGCTAATGGAGTGAGGTCTCGGGGTGACAGAGGGGGAGGTCAGAGTTGTGGGAACGTGGGGCTCAGCCTCCCCCATACACACATGATACCAGGTGTCAGGTCCACTCCAGAAATTGATCTGCCAAGACCAGTAGCCACCACAGCTGTATGGTGACAGTCATGAGCCAAGAGGTGCCACGTGATCCTGACAGGTGCAGGCAGGGGCACAGTGATCCAGTCCAGCAGGCCTCCAGCAGGGCACACGCAGGGGTCAGACCTTCCTAGCAGCCACTTGCCAAGAGCCTTCCCAACTGCCCATGCTCTACCAGGTCCCGCCCTTTGTCACAACTGGGCTGTCAAACCTGTGTTAGGATCTTGGTGGGGCTTGCCCGAGTATTCCCGCAGTAACCAGGCCCAGCCCCTCCCCCAGCAGAAGGGACGCCAGACTCCCGGCGTGGGGAGCGGGGCCTCCAGCGCCAGCAGCCCATGGGACAGAAAGGGGCAGTGGCAGCGCTTTCCACGGAAGTCACCAGGCTGGGCCCCTCCTCTGCCAGCAAAATCCCGGGCTATCTTCCTCCCTCGGCTGGCTTCCAGGAAGAGCAATTGCACTTGCAAAATGGGGGCCAGTCAGGGTGTCAGGCAGGAGAACGCACATTATTTTTTAAGTGATTTGGCACTGAATAAAAGCACTTAGTTTAGAGATTCTCTTAGAATTTCTGCATTGCCTCAAAATAGGTGTCTTTATTCTCTAATCCTGTGGAGGGAGAAGTTTAGTTTGACCCTTGGCACTGTGGGAATCTTCAGATCTTTAGTATAAAAATTTTTTAAAGGCCTTATTAAAAAATAAGGAAAACTTTTAGTTCTCAGTAAACAGAAAGCCAGGCTGTGGCTCCCATTGGTAACATTTGTTGAAGACTGTTGCAGCTTTGCCAAAGATCTGCTGTAGATGGTGTGTCCCTTCTGCCTCATTCACACCCGCTCCTTCCAGCTCCTACAAGGCCGGAGAAGAAACGCAGACACGGTGGGAGCAGGAAGCTGGGACCCCAGCAGCCCTTCCAGAGCTGGTGTCACGGCGAACTTGTTACGGCTGGCCTTAGTGGTCGCGAACTCTGACCTTGAAAAATTCCCAACAGGAAGAAGCTTGAAGAAAGTAATGGAGGACATCTCGGTGAAAGCGAGAGTGGTGACAGGGAGGGGGGGACACGGACACATTAACAACGAGTGGGGGATGGGAAGGTGACCTGGGGAGAGGCAGAGGGCCGCGTGGAGCAGGAGTGGACAAAAATGATCAAGAATGATTCCCCGGTACAAAAAAAAAAAAAGATCAAGAAGCGATATGCATAGGTACTGGTTCCCTAGATGGGTGTAAGTATCACGTATGGCAAACATAGACTCATAAAAATGAATGGGAAGAAGAGTAAAGGACTTCCGGTGGAGAATGGAGGCATGGATGATCTGTTCATTGCCTTTCCATCTCAAGACCCTATTCCACGTCAGAAAAGGAATTAAAGAGGTATAAACTCACAAGAACAAAGAGCATGGATGAAGAGCGAATGACAAGAAAGAAATACCAGTTATTCTGAAAGACGGAAGCGGGTGTGCTCCTAGTGAGCACTGGGTGGTGCTGGGAAGGCAACATCAAGCTGGTTCAAATACCACGATGTGGAGCCAGAGATTTAGCTCAGTGGTTCCGGCGCCTGCCTCGCAAGCACAAGGTTCTGAGCTTGATCCTGTTAACCACATAGAATGCTGGGCGTGGTGACTCACACCCACCAGCAATCAATACCACAGTGCCGGGCGTGGTGGCTCACGCCTGTCATCCCAACACTCGGGAGGCAGAGGCAGGAGGATTGCTGAGTTCGCGGCGGCTTGCCTGGGCACCATAGTGAGCTCAGGGCCAGCCTGAACTACAAAGCGAGACCCTGTCTCAAAAAAAAAAAAAAAAAAAAACCCACGATGTGGAGAGTTTCCTGACCAGCAGCTTCGTCTAAGGTATGCAGAAAAGGAACGAAGCCAGAGGGAGTCTAAGGATTTCCTCCCTGACCTCTTCCTACAGCAAGGAGAGCTGAGAGGCGAGAGCTGGAGACCAGGGAGCTCCAGGGAGATGAGAGAAGCTGGTCCTCCTGACACTGCCAGTACAGCGAAGGTCAGCACATCCATCGGAGCTTGGTGCTGGATACCTGAGTTATATCTCTTCCCTTCCCAATCAGAGATTCACTATTTCTGCTCTGAAGAAAAACAGAACTGGCCTGCCCAAGAGAAAAACAGAACTAATGACACTGACATGTTGGGGTCCCTCAACGAAACAGGGAAGTCACCATGCAGGGCCCCACTCAGAAGCCCATTAGTCAACAGAAACAAGGCCAGGCTTAAGTACTGCGTCTGCTTTTCATTTCCTAGCTTCAAAATACAAATAGACACCCAAGTTTCACCATATATTCTATTTAAATCTCAAAAATTAAATTCGGAAATGAAAACAAACAAAAGGGAAAACAATGCTGTAGAAACAAAACTTGAGTAACATACAAGAAAACATCTCTGGACATGGTGGTGCATTGCTTGGAAGGCTGAGGCAGGAGGATCTCTGTGAGTTTGAGTCCAGCCTGAACTACACAGCATGATCTCATCTCAAATAATAAATCAAAAATACTAACATAAAGCATGTTAAGTGAAATGCATACAAAGAAACATTCAAGGAGCAATAAATAGCTTTTGGAAATTAAAAGTTGAAAAGAAGAAATTGAAAGTTCAAATGATATTTTGGAAGATTATGGTGAGAACTCATCCTTGTCCAAAAAGTAGAATAAAGATGGGATGGATAAGACACAAGACATAGTAAGAAAAGTAAAGATCAAATATGTAAAAGCTAGGAGTTTTAGAAAGCAACAAAATTAAAAAGACTAAATAATAGAAAAAAGTATTCAACAAAGCTTTCCAAAATAAAAAAAAAACCTTTCCAAAATCAAAGAAAATAAGCTTCACGAATCACCAATTTCCCAGATCACTCTGTGAGAAAAGTTACACATCAAGTTCTATCATAATTTCAAGTCCTACAGGCTTTTCAAAGAAAGATTTTTAAGAGTATTATAAGGGCATTATCACTTCTCACAACAGCTATGCTAGAAACTGGAAGATAGAAATACATTTCTTCCAAATGCTAATGTACAATGTATCTTTCCAACCAAAAATTTCATAGCCAGCTAAATTATGTCTCAACTGTGAAAGATAGAATAAATATATTGTCAAATTCACAACTTCTCAAAAATTTAAACGTTCATATTTCCTATCCCTAGACAAAATTTTTTAAAAAGAAAGAGACAGGGGCCGGAGGGTAGGCTCAGTAGTTCCGGCGCCTGCCTCGCAAATGCAAGTTCCTGAGTTCGATCCCCAGTAACTACATACAATGCTGGGCGTGGAGACTCACACCCACCAGCCATCAATACCACATACTACAGTGCTGGGTGTGGTGGCTCACGCCTGTCATCCCAGCACTGAGGAGGCAGAGACAGGAGGATTGCTGAGTTCGAGGCTTGCCTGGGCTCCATAGTGAGCTCAGGGCCAGCCTGAACTACAAAGCGAGACCCTGTCTCAAAAAAAAAAAAAAAAAAGAAAGAAACAGTTTTACCCTGTCTGGCCAAGCCAGAGGGGAAGAGAAAGGGCAAGGAAAGAAACCAGTTGAAAAGTTGAATTTTGATACCATTGCTTGAGCCCTAAACTGATTACTTAGAGATGTATGAAGACATCATCTGTACCCTTTGGTTCACACTGGAAAATGCAAATTCAGAAACTGTGAGCCAAAATAAAAGTGTCCCCTTTTAAGCAGCAAACCTCAGGTACTCTGTCACAGCAATAGAAAACTGACAAACACACCCTCTACCCTATCGACCAGTTGCTTCTGTGCATGACTTTGGTGCTGGTACTAGAATGATGATTTCCTCTGAGACAACAATCTCTCCTTCCGTCCCAGCCAGAAGGGTGACAAAGCCAGCTCTTATTAGCTCATAAGAACTCATTGCTAAATCGCTAGATACTTTCAAACATTTTGGCATTACGTGGGACAGTTTGAAATCGACCGTGTGGGAATATTTACTCATGTAAACTGGCAAACACTAAAAGGTGCCAAGTTTCCCACCCCCAGAGCCAGTTGTTAACTATTTAGCTACTCGCCCCTTGCGGTTTGACATCCACACCCACCCACCGCGGCTGCCCCCCCTGCCACCCACCAACATGGACCCTCAGTTTAAACCTAGCCACTCAGGATAGTCCAAGCTCCCCAAGGCCACAGTGACTAGTTCAGAGAAAAAGGCATATTATTTCCGTGGGCCAGCCACAGTCTCTCACAGGACTGCTCCAGAAACTTCTGAAGGAGGCTGTTCTTTGCACTGAAATAACCGCCCCGACAGATAACCAGGAATCTCAGAACCCTGAGGCTGTTCGGTGGAGAAAACTCTTCAGAGAATGAAGCAAGGTGGAGGAAAGAGAGAAGGAGATAGAGAAGCAAGACTAAGTCTTCGTACCATTGTCTGAGCACTGAATCCAGCAAGGAGCCCAGCTGGCTCACGCTTCTAGACTTTCCAGTTTCCTGAGTCAATACAACCTTTTCTTTTACACGTATATCAATTTATCTGGGGTTTTTGGCACCTGTCAACTTGAAAGAACTCATCCTGCCTGTCATAGTTGATGTGTATTTTCCTGAGTTTCCTAGAGTGTGAGAGATTCTGCTTCAGCTGTGACCTTGCTCACATCGATGGTCCTTCCCTGAAACTACCCCGAACATATACCAGTCCCCATAGCTGTCGGCCCTCCGTGACTTACCCACCCAGGCCACAGATGACGCTTACTGTGCTGTTTGCAAGTTCCCTGGGATGTAGAGGAGTTGTAATAAGCCGCCTCGCTGACACCACATGAGACAGGAGGGTCCCGACCCTTGCTGGTTTCTAGGTCCCCAGAGGCTACTTTGCCCCTGTTGTTTCCTTGACTATAAGAATTCTCAGTAAATTCTTTATTGGACTAAGCTATTCAGAGCTACTTCCTGTTGGCTGCATGTAAGTCTTCTTTTCCCTGAGTGTACACATGAGTTGGCAGGATATGAGACTATCTTGGGTAGTATAAAGATTTTTAATAATTAAGTGTATATTTTAATACACATTCAGAAAAAAAATGTAACTAACATACTTAAGGGATAGTTTGAACATCATACTTAGGATGAAGCTGAAGCAGTTTGGTTTAACCTGTTAATGTCAACATTCAAAAAATATGTCCAGCAACGTCCTTGACTGTAGCACAGAGCCTGCCTAACTCTGGCTAAGTGAGCAGAAATGTAATTTATTGCCAAGAATCCCCCAAACTGGAAGAAAACTCCAAAGAACAAGGCTAGAAAAATGAACAGACACCAAGGGAAGCCACTCTGAGACCACTTCCCCATAACAGTGTTATTAGGATATGATATGATACTCTAACCACTTGCTACAACCAGACTTGGCTGCCGTTGGGGTTCATGATACGGTCTCAGTGCCTCTGTCACACAGACGTGTGTGTGTGTGTGTGTGTGCACGCACGTGCATACTAGGGATCAAACACCAGGCTCTTGCACTGAGCTACCTCTGCAGCCCTCTTAAATTTTTTACTGTAGTACAAGGTCTCACATTAAGTTGCTAAGGTGTCCAGGCTGGGCTTGAACTTGCATTCCTCCTGCCTCAGCCTCCCAAAGTGCTCGTAAGACACGCCCGCGCCACGTATCTAGCTCACGAACACCTCCCAAGGGCTGTAGCTCCATGTTCCTCACAGCACCAGGGCCAACACAGCGGGACCAAGACGGGACACCATGTCTGTCTACACTCAAGAAAATGGAGAGAGGCCATGCTGATCCCTGGCTGCCCCTGGGGAGTTTTGCACATGCTGCTGCGGCCCTCACCCCAGAAGTCCAGATCACGTTGGTCTGAAATACAAGTACCCTGAGCCCCAGGAGCCGGTGCAGCTCCCACGAGACACTTCCGGGCCGCCAACTCTGAGAATCTCCAGGCTAGATTTGCAGTCTCCGTGTGGACAGTTTCCCTCGAGGAAGGAAAGCTGACCTCCACGGGAGCCCTTCTCTGCTTCCGCATCGATTTCCTTGCTCTCTTCCTTACATGTCTCCTGCTAATGCTGTTTTCAGCTCTTTCAATTATGCGATTTCCTTATCTTTATACTATTGAGAATACCTTACAGGATTTCTTCACCGGCAACTAAATTTATCTGCCTGTCATTTTGTTTTCATTACCCATGATAGCAATCTCGCATAGCTTATGAGAACATATCAAGCGATGGGTTTTAAACAAACAAACAAAACTCCAGCCTGTCAACATTCGTCCCACCGTTTTCCATGGTTGCTCTGGTGTTCTGCACCTGATCCCCATCCGTTCCGGGACTCGCTCTGGCCCACAAAGGCTTTTCTCCCCAGTCTACTTGTGTGTGTCCTTATCTCCTGCTTCCTCCTTATCACAATAACGGTGCACTGTTTCTGGAGCAGGAGGCTCTGACCCAAGTTTTACTCTAATGAAAGCAATAATTCTAAAAGCTTGCTGCACGGTAGTTGTCAAAAATTATTTTGAACGTGAATAGGCCCTTGCCCATTGTGGTTGACAGTTGATGGCTGGAGAATGTAAAAATAACTAGAATCCTAACAGCCTCTCTGGGTTTTGGACGAGCTTACGGGTGAAGAGGCCTGATACGTAGAGTTCGTGGGGTATGTATGGGTCGACTCAGTGCCTTTCTCTCTGTTGTGAAGAGAAAGGAAACGTAACGTGAGATCTGCCCTAACAAACTTCCAACCAGACAATGCAGGATTAATTTATAAGCCCAGTGTTTTTGTACAAAAGATCTCTGGAAATTTCCATCTTCCTGTTGAACAGCTGCTCTCTCCCAGCCACTGCTCTTCTCTCTGCTTCTCTGAGTTTCCCTCTTTTTTTTTTGTCTTGTTTTGTTTTGTTTTGTTTTGTTTTGTTTTGTTTTATTTTGTTTTGAGACAGGGTTTTGATTTGTAGTTCAGGCTAGCTCTGAGTTCACTATGTAGTCCAGGCAAGCCGCGAACTCAGCAATCCTCCTGTCTCTGCCTCCCGAGTGCTGGGATGACAGGCGTGAGCCACCACACCCAGCACTGTGGTATGTGGTATTGATGGCTGGTGGGCGTGAGTCT
>PVIC010021458.1:0-27500 GCA_004025085.1 Thryonomys swinderianus
CCCAGGCAAGCCTCGAATTCAGCAATCCTCCTGCCTCTGCCTCCCGAGTGCTGGGATGACAGGCGCGAGCCACCACGTCCAGCATTGTGGTAGGTGGTATTGATTGTTGGTGGGCGTGAGTCTCCACGCCCAGCATTCTATGTGGTTACCGGGGATCGAACTCAGGGCCTTGCGCTTGCGAGGCAGGCGCCGGAACCACTGAGCTAACCCTCTGGCCCATATGCCTTTTTTTTTTTTTTTTAAACTCATGTTCTTAGTTTTCTCCTTCAGGGTGGAGAAAAATCTTTAACCAGAAATTCATGCCTCAGTTATACAGATTTTGCAAGTCTTCAAATTTTTCTAGGGTTTTCTGGTTAAAGATAATTGAGAGAACAATTTCATCATCTGAAAAGTGCTTCCTTTGCAGGTAGAAAATTAAGAGCACCGATCTGATAATAATGATAAAGGCAACCCATCTCTAATTCTGGCTTTACCACGAAAGTCCCAGATCATTTGCAAGTACCTCTTGGAGCCTCAAGTTTCTTTATGCGGAACACAAACTTGGAAAATGATCGGTGAGCTTTTTAAGTTTTAACAGCCTGAAAAGAGCGAGTCATTCTGGAATGTTCTTGTCTCCCCTTAGAAGTTCAGGCCTTGGGACAGAGGAGAGGGAGGGAACCTCCTTCTGGGTCTCATTTGCTTGTTTCAATGCTAGTCTTCCTCTTTGGATGTCTCAACAGACTATGAAGTGAAACGTCTTGTTTGACCTGTTAGAGTCTGAGCCGGGTTCAAAGCCCAACGCGGTGGCATAACCTATGCTCTTTGATGCCATATAAACCCCTGAGCTGTGGGAGGGAGAAAATGAACCTCGGTCCGATCTGTTTGAGGACAACAGTGTCAGTTAATGTAAGACCGCCAGTGGGGTCCTGGCTGATAGCAGTTGCTCACATATAGCCTCCCTGTGCGCGTCTGGTGCGTCATGGCGTGTCATGCCTGTTCACTACCGTGTGTCTCCTGGTAGCTGAGTGTTCAGAGAAAACTATCCTTTGTCTCCCGTAGAGCAGGGCTAAGTGCATTCGGTCTTTCCAGCCAAGCCCACTACCTGCCTGTAGAGACGGCCCCGGGAGCGGTCAGTGCTCCCCGCGCTCGCGAGGGCCGAGACTGTGAAGGATTTTACAGGAATCGGGGCCCGTGGTTCTCGGCCGTCCCCGTCACCGCCTCGCGCAGTGCGAGGACTGCGGTGACTTCGTGGTTTCCAGCGCGGCTTCGTTCTCGGCTACCGCTGCTTCTGACGTGTGTCCGCGGTGCGATCTGAGACCTCGGGGGCGCGCGCCAGCTCCGGGGCCCAGTGAGTCCGGGTGACATTAACAGTCTGCTAAAGCCGTCCGTGCGCCCCCAGCCCCGGGCCCGTGCAGGGCTGCCGGCCGCCCCGCCTGGCCGCTCGGAGCTCGGCTGCTGTCCTCCCGCGATCCGGGCAGGCCAGCCAGGACCTGGGCTCCAGGGGTCCGTCTCGCAGCCCGGCGAGCGGCGAGGTAATGCGTGCGGGTCAGCCGACTGCAAACGCCGCCGCGTCCCCAGCCCAGAAGCGCCAGGAAGCCCCGAAGGATTTTCAGCGCGGCCCGGCTGGCCGTCCGCGGCCTCTCCGGCTCAGTGCTGTGCTTTTTCCGTTTGCTAAACGGCCCGCGTGGCCTCCACGCGTGGCCCGCGGGTTACAACCGAGCCGAGAAGTTTCCGTTTCTTTTGAATCCGTTGCAAACCGCCTCTTCCGCTGGGCTGGCCACGCCGCCCCGCGGGTCCCGACCCGCCACCCGGCTCCAGACCGGGTTGCGAACTTTCATGGGGCCTGGGGGGGCGGTACACGAAGAGCTTTCCCGGCCCTTCGGGGACTGACTGTCTGCGGACCGAGCAGGGGACACAGGAGAGAGGCGCCGGCCGCGGAAAGGCCGGGGAGCTCAGAGCAGCAGCCCCGGGCGGCGCAGAGGGCGGCAGCACGCCGGGCCCCGGACAGGCACGTCTGTTCGGAGGTCAGATTGACCGATGTGCGTCCTGGTCCTGCTGCTGAATTATTCTCTGACCGAGGGAAAAATTACTTATCAATGACTCAGTTTACCCAGTTTCCCAATCTTCAAACTCTTCCTCTGTAAAATGGGGCTGGGAATTAAATAAAGATTATACGATACCGTTTATATCTACGTCATACAAATAGTAATCTATAAATAATAGAAATTACTGCCGGGTGGGGTAGCACACACTTCTAGTCACAGCATGTAGAGGTTGACGTGGGAGGATTGCCGTGAGTTTAAGGCCAGATTGAACGAAACTACATAATGAGAACCTGTCTCCAAAAAATGATACGTGTCATAATTATTAATATATTACAGAAGTATATCTATTGATATTGATTCTACCTTAAATCTAACTTGAAATATTTCTCATTCCAACAAAATTATTGACTAGGATAATAGAAGCACCTTTTTACAGACACTTAAAAATCCAAGGAAGCATGAATAACAAGGATGAAGTTGTCGGGTACCTGTGTCCCTGCCCCGCAAGCCCCCTCTAAGGACCGAAGGAAGGACTGCCACCGGGGGCGCCCAGGGAGGAGGCGGACTCTGCCTGGAGGTGGACAGTGCTGGTCTCGGCTAGTCAGATGGTCAGTGCGGTCAAGAGAGGAACCTTGGGAGTTAAGCGAAGCAGGGAGAGGAAGGTAAGAGTGAGTCTGTGGCCTGCGACCCACGCGGAAGCGCTTCCGGAGCGCGCGGGAGGCCGGCCTGGGAAAAACGCGCTGCGCGGCCCGGGGTGGTGAGAACTGCAGAACTGAGGGTGGCGCTTTTGCCTGGAATCCCAAGCGTCCGCCAGCGCTCTCTGGCGTTTGGAGCCTGGCTTTCCAGTTTCTGCTTTGTGTGGGGAGGCGTAGGAGAAATTAGTATGCCATTTGCCTAAACAAAGTAGAAGGGAGAGAACGTGAAAGAAATGAATCAAAATTAGTGGCATAGACACAAAGGAAACAGGAATGGTTGTCAATAAAAATCAAACACTGGCTCTTCGCAAGACAAAACAGGAAGACTGTGAAGAAGATTAATGAAAAAGAAAGAGCGAGGGCATTGATAAATCTCACCAGAAATAAAAAAGGCAATTACGGATGAACACGGGTGTGTGTTCCAAACTGCACGGAAATGAATTTGAAGGCTTTAGTCAAAAGAGCTTAATTACAGAAAAATTATTAAGCTTATGAAACAACTCAGGAATATATTGAAAAGTTTTGTATTTGCTAAAAATTTTAATCAGTAGAGAAAACTAAGCAAATAAAAGTCACCAGATGCAGAGTGTTTTGTAGGCAAGTGCTAGTTGTTTAAGAAAAAATTGTTACATCTGGATTAAAAATGCCCAATGGAGGTTTTTAGAACTGTAGTGTCATAGTGGAAAACTGGTATCATTTATGAAAATAATGCAAAGCCATAAGTAAAATACGATGAAAAGTCTGAAAAAAATATCACAATTAAGTAACACTTATTTCACAAAGGTCAGGATGACCAAATAGTACCCAGATTTGTTAATTTTATTTACCACATGAAGAGATTGAAGATTAAAAACAATCACATCCGCACATCCAGGAAAATTACTGTTTAGAATTCAGTACCCACTGAGGGTAGAAAGCAAAGCAATCCACAAATCCGTAGTAGTAGATTCGAGACAGGAGGCAATTTCCTGAACTGCTGTAGAATTCCAGTCAAGGATTTACAGCAAATACACTTAACGGGAATAAAGCTCTGTTTAAATCCTTTGTGAGTGATGCCTGCCGTTAACATCTTACCAAATAATGTGCGAGGGATTTAAACCAGTGCAATAAGATAAATAAAATGATTATTTAAAATGTGAAGAATTTAGAAAGAATAAACAAAAGGATCGTTATCGTTGATGATACGATCAGAGAAATATAAAACTTCCACAAATTATTAGTATCAGTATCAACTTATTGCATTCCTGGATGCAAGAACACATAACACCAGCAGTATCTTTATATCATCATAAAATTTAGTAAATGTACCTGAAGAAAAATTTGGCAAAATAACTGCAATAGTGTGGCTTTTAAATCCATAAAGAAAATTTGGCACGGTTGGTGAGCAGTGTCACAGCAACTAGCTTTCTGTGGAGAAAAAAAAAGGTGTTAAATTCTTACCTCATACCCTCTCTGAAAATATATGCAGATAGATTGAATACAAAATGTGAAAAATCATACTTTTAAAATGTGCAAGGGTGAATGGAGATTAATAATTTGTGATTTAGGTAAGAGGTATTTTTGAAGTGACAAACTCAAATAAAAAGCAATAGTGATAAATTCAACTTCATTAAATTAAAAACCAGAGCATGACCAAGTATTTCACAGAGCAAAAAAGCAACTCACTCTGAGAGAAAGTATTTTCCATTTATATAATGGAAGAAAGCAAGAGTACTTAGAATTCATAAAACCTTTACAGACCAATGAAGAAAGTAACTTATTTATAAATAGGGAATAAACATGAAAAAGCAATTCATAGAAGGTGAAACTGGAAGATTATATAAGTTTATGAAGAAATATTTAACTGGACTGATACGAAGAAAATACCAATTAAATTAATGAGATATTATTCTGTTCCAAGACATATGAAAGATGGTACATCTGATATCACTAAATATTGGTGAAAATGTAGGGAAAGTCAACCCAAGTAGTGTCGTTAGAATGATAAACTGATTTAACCATGTTGGAAAATGCTATGCCATTAATTAGTAATGATGAGAACACATGAATCCTCAAGTTGTAAAATTCCATTTCTAGATAAATGCCTTTAAAGTAGCCCCTCTCTCCATGTACACAGGGGTCAAAATCAAGATTTCTTATAGCAGGATGATTGTAAGAGGCAAAGAATCAACAATTTAATTCTCTCAGTTCAGAACTGGAGAGAGAAGCTGTGTTTATTCAATGAATACTGACAGAAATTAAAGTGAATTAATGAAATCTACATATATCTGTGTGAATGAATCTCGATAAATATATTTAAGGGAAAATGCAGGTTGTAAAAAGATACATGCAACGTCAGTATTTCTGTAAAATTTTAAAACACTCAAAGCAACAGTATGACTATTTATGGACATAGGCAGATTTGTAAATAGAATATTTTAAAAGGCAAAGTTGTATTCATACTTGATCTTGGGTCTTGTCGTTTCAAGAGAGGGACAGGAAGGTTAGTCCTGGCAAAGCTTTATTGATGCCTGTACATTATATTTCTTAACATGATTTAAACAGCAAACATATATCTGTGTAAATATGACAGAACAAGGTATTTTAACTATGTTGGTCATGCAATGATCACATATTTTTCTATTTGTTTGAAACATTAAATAATTGAAAATTAGATTTTAAAAATGAATAATGATATACCTCACATGTTTTAGATGAAGATTAGAGCCTTCCTTCTCTTATGAAGGTTTTGCCTCCACTGTTTTCCATGTTCGAGAATCCTTTGTACACACAGGATGGAACTGTTACCTGCCAAGATTGTGTGCCAATTTAATACTAGTTTGTGGATTTTGTTATCCAACCAATAGAGTTTTCATTCCTCAGTTTGGAATGCATACATTTTAATATTGATTATGCTTTTAAAATTGAACCTGCTGTTTGAACATGCTTATAAATGTTCTAGCCAACCTCATTTCCCCCATTCAGCGGGAAATCACAGACCTGAAAAATTAGTAGTGCAGATATATTCTCTGAAAAGTTCATCAATTGGGAGTTTGTAGGTAAAGGAGTAAGTGTCAGATCTGGAGCCACGAGTCCAGCTTCTGTTCATTGTGTGACTGCTCTCGGAGCTCCTCTGTGCTGGGGTTTCTTTACCTTTCAAATGAAAGTGTTGACATATCTCTCAATCCTTTCCAAATCGCAGGCTTTGTAATTTTATGACGTGCATGAGTGAAGTCAGTCACCCAACGAAGCGTGCCTGGAATCCATGAACTTGGAGGCGCCGAGGGCCCCTCTGCGCTTAGCAACTTGGCTCTGTCTTGCCAGAACGTCACTGTTTTGGAGCAGTGTAATGAGGGTCGAAATTTAAAAGCCAGTGTTTCCTGAGAAAGTTGGACCATTTTGAACTCATGATGCCTTCACAGCAGCAGAGTTTGAAAGAAGCAGGCCAAGCCACGCTCTGCGGAGCTTCTAAGAAAGAGGACATGCATCGCTCTGGAGGAAGTTGGAGTAGGAAGGGGCTCAGGGGTAGAAGCACGGCCCTAGCTACGTGCAGAGTGACTCATGGGCTTGAAAACAGGGATCTTCTGTGGAGGGAAAAGGTGGACAGAAGATAGTGAAGTGAAGCTAAGGGAAAGTGTTGCAAAAGTCCATGAAGCAGCCATGAAGCAGTCTCTTCAAGTCCAGCTGATAAAGACACATTTCTTGGAGGCGAGAGTTTTATAGCTCTTTACAGAATTAAAAAGGACATTCGAGGTCTTTGAGTCTGTGACAGGCATGGTTTTCCTAACGTAGGTTGAAGTGGAAGAGAAGTCATCGCTCAAACCACGGAGGGCCAGCTGCGGCAGCGGGGCCCCTTCAGCTCCGCGGGCTTCGGTGACTCCGACTCTTAGCCGTGTGCTGCTAGTCGCAAAGGCAACATTTGGGTTAAACCAAAAGAGCAGAAAGAGACGTTGTTCAAAAACAGTAACAATGCGCAATCTACTCTTATAGGTAATTCTGAGTTGGCATCTAAGTTTTCAAGGATTCTACAGGAAAGATTTACACGTAATTTCCTTGAGCCTTAATTGCTAATTATTTTAACTAAGGGCTCTAAATGAAACATCCTTTATTTTGAAGGCTTTAAAGAGTTTAAAGAAATTGCTGTCACTGGAAATGTGTTTAGTATCTGTTCTCAGAAGTGGAATCTAATCACCCACGTAAGGATGCTGACCTCAGAAAGACTGAGGCATTGACCTTAATTGTATCAGGAACTCAGTGCCCACTTGAATGAAAAACTGCCTTTGGAAGGCAGAAAGTTTTGGGCCTTAAAGCTCTGTGTATCTGAATCCATCATGTATGAAACATAAGAAGGGCCGGAGGGTTAGCTCAGTGGTTCCGGTGCCTGCCTCGCAAGCGCAAGGTCCTGAGTTCGATCCCCGGTAACCACATATATTGCTGGGCGTGGAGACACGCCCACCAACAATCAACACCGCATACCACAGTGCCGGGCGTGGTGGCTCACGCCTGTCATCCCAGCACTCGGGAGGCAGAGACAGGAGGATTGCTGAGTTCGCGGCGGTTTGCCTGGGCACCATAGTGAGCTCAGGGCCAGCCTGAACTACAAAGCGAGACCCTGTCTCCAAAAAAGCAAAAAAAAAAAAGAAATATAAGAAGAGTGTTTTAACATTTATTTTTTTTAGGTTTACCTGTCCACAATGAATCAACTTTGTAAAAAAATTGAGATAGGTTATTTGTGAACTGAAATGCACTCACATACACTTTTCCCTTCTAAATGGCATTACAACTGCATTTAGGGGCAAAATCTTTCAATAAGACGTGTTTCTTCTTTGTTAATCTTATGAAATGTTCTGAATATATCTGTACATGTACAGCTGTAAATATAGTACTTATTAATAGTCTATCAAGTACAAGCATTTCAAAACTATGGACACACAGCTTAATCAAATGCTGTCAGAATGTAGATGATCTTATAAGAATGGCCTCTCCTATTGTTTTAAAAATGCCCACCCCAAATTTTATTTACCCGTATTCAGGTACCACAAAGAATTTTAGAATTTTGGGTTACTATAATAAAAGGTAGACCAGGATTTTATTTTGTCTCTGGAAGCTCCAAATCTGATGGCAAAATCGACTAGATACCAGGTCTTTAGAGCAGAGAACCAGGTGTTGCAGGGACCAAATCACTTCCTGTGGAAAATACAAGCCTTCTAGTCACCACCTTCATCGCCAATAAATAAGAGTTTCTGGGGGAGAGAAAAGCAATGCGTTTCTTTTTGTAGATGTTAGTAGTCCTCTAGATGCCTAGACGCTACTGAGGTGTCGCTTCCAAGCTGGATGTTCACCTAGCCAGTTGGCTTGGTACCGATCATGGCACCAGAGAAGAGAAAGAGGCAGTGTGGGAGGGAGGCGATGCATTTTCCAAGTAAAGGGAGGGTTGGGTTGGGGAACATACCTTCGTTGTACCCTAACATTTCTTGGTTGAAAGAATTATCTGGAAAAAACAGATAAGATGGAGGATGAAGGGCCGTGCCCTTGGAAGAACTGGTGGACCACAGGAGTGAGGGGCCCGCACCATGGACAGTCCGCTGGGCATCAGCCGGAGGTCACTGAGTTCCCGGCTGCTTCTCACGGTGGACGGCCACCCTGGGAAGGTCTGTCAGGGTGCTCAGTGGTCCTGGGCAGTGAGGATGTCGAGCCGCTGCTCCGCCTCGCCAGGGCCAGAGGCGGCGAGCGCGAGGCGCACGTTGGGCTCGGTCGCTACAGAGAGGCGCGCTCGCAGGCAGGAGCCGGGCCCTGCCCTTCTCCAGATGGGGCGCCGCTCCTGGCGCCGGGGGAGTGCTTCCGCCTCGCTCAGATCTTCTCTCTTCGTGTTAGGCTTTCACAGTACCTACCGGTGGACGCCTCTCCACATCCCTTTTACTTCAGACCTGCTAATTCTCCTGGACTCTACTTAGCAGGCTAAATATGGCTTCTCTGCAATACACCTGATCATTAATCCCAGCAGCAATGGCTGCTCCCTCCAGTGTGGGAGTGAAAAACCAGTCTGTCTCGGGCCCAGAATACATACTTAATTCTGGCCCACAGTACATATTTAATAGATATTTGCTGAAAGAATAAGAATTAATAAGGGATCATTTGATCCTCGGGCACTAAAAAGATAAAGTCAGTTACCTTAATCAGATCAAAACTGGGCTTTCTGCCTGTACCGTATTAACACCTGACCCAGAGCAGAGGCTGACATTCTATCAAGGTATCCGCTACGGAGCAGGGAACATAATCTACCATTTTTCAGGAAACAAGTAAAAGCAAGAACTTTCCCACTTCCAGCAGAGTTTGCCACACACCCTGACTGCGTGAAGGTCTGAGCTGCTCCAGCTGTGTGTTGTTTATCCTCAGGCTTTTCGTCGTGTCCTAGAGGCACAATCATCTCCTTGTTCTTATCAATTACTTTCCTGTTTGTGCGCCCAGAGATGATGTAAACAAAACTGCGAAGTGCTCAGATCTATATCGAAAGTCAACTTATGAACTCTCTACATGAATTTCCTCTTCTCCTCGGGCTGCTCGGGCCGGCCCGTCCTAATTACTTCATGTGAATTTGCTCTCTTCACCTCTGCAGGAGAACTCAACCTTTTTATTGCATTCATTTTATTGGCACAATCCTACTGTTGGTTTAAAACAACAGAATCTGGATGACGGAAGGCAAACCCGAGAGGGTGGGGAGATTGGTTCCTTCTCAGACCTGTTAGGAGGAGTTGGCCCCATGGCTCTCACCTGGCTTCTGCTGCTGTGTTGGCACTTGGTGGCACCCTTCGGCTTGTGTCCTCGGGGCTCTCTGAAGGCTCCCGTGTTATGTAGAAGTTTGATTAAATCCCTATGTCACGCATTTCTTGTGTTAAAGTGTTTGTGTGTGTAGAAATGTTGGTCATGACTCTCTTGATGGCTAAGAAAGAAACTCTATCCATTTAAAAAATTTTACTTTAAAAATCGAATCCCCAATTTTTCAAACCTTACTTACTCAGCTAACACTTGCACAATTTTATCATATCATATCTCAGCAACCTATGTAATATTTTATCTTTGAAGCAACTCATTTTAATATGTATAATAGCTTTTATTCAAGCAATAATATTTGTGAATTATGGCTTTGACCTATACAGCATATTACACATTAAAATAATATATAACTATTAAAATTCTTTGCATACTAAGTATAATCATCATATGTAATACCAGTAGCACCATTGTTAGTCTGCATTAGTACCACCTTATGTCACCTTCCGTGATGATGAAAATTTTCTATTTCTGTGCTATATAATGAGCATTGAAATATACCTGAGAAATGGAATTTTAAATTTAATTCAGCCAATTTCAATTGAAACAGCCTAATGGCTACTATCCTGCAAAACTAGGCTTATACTCTGAGGTGTGTGGGCTAAATAATCTCTGAACATATTTTTCAGGTCTAAAGTGTTTTAAAAATGAAAGCTATAAGATAATGCTATCTGAGTGAATGGAAGATCAGGATCCTTGGAGTAAAATTTTTGAACAATAAGGACCTTCTTCAATATGGCTAATGAATATTGCAGTACACAGCATCAAAAGGGAATCTCAAAAGTGGAAGGTTAATCTGTTGCTCCTTAAGTCAGGATGTCTTTGGTTAAAGAAACCTAGGATTCGGGCTGGAGATTTGGCTCGGTGGTTCCGGCGCCTGCTCAGCGATCAATACCACACACCACAGTGCCAGGCGTGGTGGCTCATGCCTGTAATCCCAGCACTCGGGAGGCAGAGACAGGAGGATTGCTGAGTTTGAGGCTTGCCTGGCTACATAGTGAGCTCAGGGCCAGCCTGAACTACAAAGTGAGACCCTGTCTCAAAAAAACAAAACAAAACAAAAAACCAAAAAAACCCAAACAAACAAACAAACAAAAGAAACCTAGGATTCAAGTAACTGGAACTAATTTAAGATGGAATTTATTTTCCTCACCAAACTCTACCCAAGGTTCACTGTAGGCCAAGCAGTTTGTCAGAAAAAGTACAGATTACAGTGTGTGGCAGGGGCTACTGGTCAGGGATACATCTTATGGAAGTTTATGGAGTTGGGAAACTTTGAAGCACAGTTCTTGCACAAACACAAGAGTAGTTATAGAGAAACTTGTCCTCCAAAACACACTCTTTCGGTGATCACCAGCCTCAGTCTTCTTCATCATGAGCCCTTCTCAGTGGATTCACTCAGTAGGACCAGATTGCCTGTGAAAGGTGCCAGGCCAAGTTTATTTGTGCTATTTCTCAAGTACTACCTCCGTATACGTGTATGGAAAAACAAAGTAAAACTAACTTGTTAACACAAGTCAGACTCCCGTCACTAATCATACCATTGGGATTCTTTAATCTTCCAGTGTTTCTATAAGTTTGGACTTCTGACTTCAAGTCATCAGAGGGTTCCTTCCTGGAACTGCTTTTGACAACAGTCACCACCGAAATAATAGTGACAGGGTGATGCTCTGTTGCGTGAACCATTAGACTTTTCAGGGGGATGACTTGCATTCAGAGATCACAGGAAATGACCTCTTCACAAAGCGTTAGTATCCACTGGTCTCTAATTAATAACACTCAGACAAAACCTTAAGGACTAGTGCGGGTTTGAGTTCTGGCTAGGAGTAGGTTTGTATACTCACCAGAGAAGGTAGTCTTTGAGTCAAGAAGACTTGTGTTTAAATTCTGCTGTCTTGTTTTCTCCTCCTGTGTTTGTAAACAGCTTTCTAAACCTCTGTGTCTATCTAGTTTCCTTCCATAAAATCACAGTGTCAATAAATAACTTATAAAACTTTCTGTAAAAATAGAATTAATAAGTATGTATAAAATAATTAGAGTAGTTTCTAGCACAAGACAAAAATAAGTAAATCGTAACTCTTAACAGTGATATAATTATATGGTTTTGGTGGTGGAATAGGTTAGGCTTAATCTTTTTTTTTCATTTTGAGAACAAGATCTTGCTAAAATCAGACTCAAACTTGTAATCCTGCTTCTCAGTTTCCCAGAATGTGGAAATATAGGCATGAACCGCTAACGCTAGTTCATCATTAAACTTTCAATGTGTTCTTGAGAACTTTTGCTTTTCAAAATTGACTGATTCGTAATGTTTAGCTCATTTAGTTTTTTCAGAACATTCTAAAACACATTTATGTAGAACAAAACAATTTTAGCAAACACTTGTATAGTGTTATTTGCCTGTCATTTGTATTTCTCAGGTGTTATTTGTACACCTGTCAAAGCGACTCAGTTATGCAACTACCAAGATTATTGATCCCCGTTTTGTGGAACAGAAAACTGAAGCGAGGGAGTTAAATAATTCGTTCATCACTTCGATAGTCACAGAAGAGCCAGTATATGAAGTTGGCAATCAGGCTCTAGGGCCAGTGCTTTGAGTCACTAAGACATATCATCTTTTAGAATCAGAACAAAGACTGATAATAAGTAATGAATTATTATGTTACAATAATCGTTACAATTATTTTGCAATAATGATAATGTTTCAATTTTAAAAGTATATGTTAATAGAATATAATTAAAAATCCTGTAAAAATAAGAAATGAATTAAACCTCCAACATTTCTTTGTTCCAGATAACTACAGAATTGTATCTACCTCTGGCCACTTCTGAGTGAAGGTCTTTATTCAGTAGACCTCTGTGCTTGATTTATGATTCAAGATTACAATTTTTGTAAGACAATGTAAAGTTTGCTGCACAAGAGGATAGATGTATTTCAAAGCTCTTACTCTTTAAAAGTGAGTTCAAACTACTATTTGTAAAAAATCCTCCTGAAAAGAAAGCTAGATTTTAGTACCAAGGACATAAAGAGACATTAAAGAATAGGAGAAGGTAATGACTGGTTGTTCAAAAATCGAAGTTTTTTTCTTTTCTTTTTTTTTTTTTTTTTGAGACAGGGTCTCGCTTTGTAGTTCAGGCTGGCTCTGAGCTCACCATGTAGCCCAGGAAAGCCTCGAACTCAGCAATCCTCCTGCCTCTGCCTCCCGAGTACTGGGATTACAGGTGTGAGCCACCACGCGCAGCACTGTGGTATGTGGTATTGATGGCTGGTGGGCATGAGTCTCCACACCCAGCAATGTATGTGGTTACCGGGGATCAAACTCAGGATCTTGCGCTTGTGAGGCAGGTGCGGGAACCATTGAACTAACCCTCCAGCTCCCAAAATCAAAGTTTTAAGTTAATTAAAAATATATTGGGGGAATCTGGCAGTATCTTTGCCATATAATGGAGTGAACTTATAAACAGAAAATCTACATCATGCAGAAGGACAGTAATGAATTTTGGGCTCTGTAAAATCTGAGTTTTGGATGAAATTATGTGCCACTGCAATATGCAAATCTTTGAGAATTTCAAAGCACATAATTGTGAAGAAACAGACCATGTGGGCCACCGTGTTCTAGAATACCTAATTAAGATAATAACTACATATACTCAGAGATTTAAAGTTTTGTTTATCCTTGTAAGCAACATACTTTTAAAATCACTTAGTGTATCTTCTGCAGCTCATTTTTATAATTTGCCTTTTGGAAATGTTATATTTCTTTTCAGTATTATAAACTGTTCTACTGTAATTATATTTGTGGACACTCTATTCCCCATATCCTGTATTGTCCTTGATGGCATCTAGGCATTTAACTAGTGCATTGAAAACTGCAGGTTTCAGGCCTTAATTTAAATAATTTTTCTCTAATGTTATACCCTTCTCATTTACAAGGTGTGAAATAGAATAGTTGTATCACTATTCTTTTGCCAGCTTTGAATATTATTCTTAGATAATCATATTTCATTTGTAAATATGCAAATTACTGTGAGATTGAATGGTCTCCTGGTAGTTTTCTTCTGAGCACTAGCCAGTCATACTCTTATTTTTATTAGAATGTTAATATATCCTAGTGATTTATATCAGCTCTTTCTATATTAAGGATGTCTATATTTATTAATTTTAAGAGTAACTTTCCAAGTTTGTCTTTTGCATTTTAATTTTGCTTATGACTTTTTTATAAGTGAGCTTTGAAATCAAGATACAGGATGGCTTATTCAAACAAATGGGAATCAAATATTACATTTGGTTTAATAGAGAATCATAGTAACAAAAGGACAAGCTTTGCGAAGTCTGCCTTCTAGGCTGGTGTTATCAGTTGTTAGCATCAAGGATCTGAAGAAAGAACGAGGAGTCACCAGAAATTATTACTGTGATAAATCAGCAAAGTATGCCGAAGACTCGGACACATTTCTCTCTTTCGCTGTTCTCACTAATGTCTTACAGCTTTCTTCTTCTGGCATGTCCACATTCAAACTGCATTCAAAATGTTTTCTTGACTTTATCTGCATTAGAACGCAGCACTGAAATTCTATGCCTTGCCTTATCTGTCATTTTATTTCTTCTGTACCGTTTGCATTTTTACCTGTGCTTTTTCTTTTTATCAAAATAGTATTTGTAACGAAAGAAGAAAATACGGAAGAGGCAACAAAATGTTTTTCCATTCCATATGAAGAGGAGAATGAAATATTCTATAGATCCTCCCCCACGGGACAAGGTGTGCTTACTGTTTATCTATTGCGTGTGGCCGCTCCTGAACCTTGTTAGGATCTTTCCTCCAAGGGTTTAGAGGATAAGAACTTCGCCATGGAGAGGTCCGTGGACACTGCTCATTCCTTGGTTTCTGTTTGAAAATTAGGTCGGGGTATGACCAAAGAGGACATCAAGATATTTTTGGCAAGAAAAAACTCTCAGTATCATCAGAACAAAATCTGGATCAGCTGAATAGGAAAAAGAGTAGTCCTGATGGGAAGGGGTTTCCAAGTGAAGGAGCCCTGGGTGCCGCCAGAACTTGCTAAAAGATGCTGAGTGTCTTTGCGAGTCGTTTTCCTCCTGTTCCTCTTTGACACAACCTCCAGCTCTCAGGTTGAAGTCGAAGTTATTCTCTAGCCCGTCCTGTGCTGCGCACCAGGGATACAGCCACCGGAGGAGAGCGGGTGGCCGGTTCTTCAGGCGGAATGTCTCTTCTCTTTATTTTCATCACCCCCCGGTGCTTCCTTCAGCTTTTTGTCCAAATTCCTCCTCTGGGCAATATCATTTCAGGCATTTGAAGCGGAGCCTAGGAATTTAACTTTTTAAAAAGCCTTCCACATTCTAAACCTCTTTAAAAACTATCACATTGGGTCTTCTGACCAGGCAAACTCATGACACTGTCTTCGTAGCTCCTGAGTCAAAGATCTGCTGGTTTAATTACGTCGTACACCTAGAGTTGAAGTGTACCTTGCAGAGATTTCTAGGAAACAAGAGGCACAGTTTTTAAAAGCTGGTCACAGGGACTGGAGTGTGAAGAGATAATTAAGGAGACAGAGAGGAGAAGAGCTTCCCTGAGCACAGGCACAGTGGGGGGGAGCACTTCAGCCGTGCGGGCAGCGCCGTGACCACCTCCTCCTGGGCCTGCTCGCCTCGGGCTGTGTCTTCAGATGCCTCGCAGCTGCGCAGTCCTCCTCCTCAGGCCTCTCTTCTCCCTCTGAGAACCCGGCGCCAAAGCCCAGTTACTTCTCAGGCCTAATTAACACCCTTAACCACAGGAACCGAAGCCCTTCTCTCAGCTCTCCTGCGACGAAAGGTCGTCCTCTCCCCTCTCAGGCTGCTCCTCGCCGGCTCGCTGGGGAGACTCGTCAGTGCTCCGGCCAAAGTCCCGCCAGTCTGCAGCTCCTTCTCTTTTTCTATGAGGTTGTGTGTTGCTTTTCTTTCTCTAAATTAAAATCTTGCTCAAAAGTAATCTTTCCAGAATTAGATATTTTTTTTCTTCTTTACTGAGCAAAACGGCTATAACTTTTTTCGGCTTGACTAAACTTTAGACAGGCTTCTTCTGGATTCTAGGCCCCTGATTTCCTTTTCTTAACACATTTCCAGTATTTTAGCAAACTGGTCATGGTAAATATTTTCTCTGCCCCTCAGAAATCCACATACATCTTCTCCCACTCTCTAACCAGTTTGAATAAGCTGAAAGTGTTTTCCCCAAGAATCTGTGGAACTACCTTTTAGGAGATGTAAACAGGAAGGAGATAACATTCCTGTCTCCAGCTTTGTCCTAATGGTAGAAGACTAACTTGAGTCTCGAAACAGTAAGCACGGTGGCCTGATCACAGAGAAAAGTCTCTTCAAACTCCAGCCCAGTGTTATTCATTGCAGCCCACTGACCAGGCTGGAGGACAGGGGCTCAGCCTGGCCAGTGGGCTGCACCCCACCAGAGTTGAGTTCAGTCTCTCTCAGAATAACTGTAGTTGTTGTTTTAATGAGACTTCCTTGCCTATTTAACTTTGTCCACTATAATTTTTCTTTGACAAATCTGATGCCTTAGAGCTAACTTGTCTTTATTTAGATGTAGCCCATGCATTTCAGAAAAAAACAACAACAAATGTGCATATGCATTTCACTGTATCACTAAAATATACGGTTCTTGGTGTTGGTGAAGAGAACAAGACTTCTTGTTGAACAAGAGAGGGCTAATGGAATGTCCACCTATGACTGAACTTCTATTCCAAGGAAATGACTTGGAGGAATATTATTTCAAGTGGGGGAAATATTTAATAGTCGTTTTCAGCTGTATTTTGTAGCAATCTCCTTTTTAGGCAGGGAGTATAGCTTCGTGGTAGAGGCTTTGTTTGGCATGGGAGCAGGGCCCTGGGTTTCCATATTCAAGACAGAATAAAGTATCTTGTAAGAGTTCAAAAGCTTTCTATTTAATGAAGATTTTAACATTTCTGTTCTGATACTCAGGTCCACTCAGACCACCCTTGTTCCCTCCTCCCCAAGTGCTCCGAGTTCCTGCCTGTTGCTGTGCTGAGAAAGAAGATCCCTTTGCTCTGGGGACACAGGTTTCTCTTGACAGTGCCGAATTGTTTTGGAAACCACGCCTCCACTCTGTAGCCAGGGGCCGGAAGAAGCTGTGTTTGGTAAGGCCTGTGGAAGGATGGGAGCTCTCCTTCCCGAAGCGTGACCTTACCTTCCTGAAGCCTACCCCCTAATTTCGGATCTGGTGCTCCTGCGTTTTCATTAAGTACTATTATTTTACATTCTAGTTACTGAATTGCAAAGGTTGTCATTTAAGTGGAACAGAGGCAGGGACTATGGATACAGTAACAGTGAAGAGTTAATTTTCAAGATTTTGCTGAGTCTCCACAACCTGTTCTAAAGCAAAGAACAATAGTGTAGATAATAAAAACAACTGCTGGTGACACTTAGCATCTTATTTGCATATGGATGTGAGAGAGTATACATCTGAGAACCACTTCAGAAAGCGGGAGGTACAGATGGCAAATCTGAATCAATTTGCTAATTTCTTGCATAAAACCAAGATTATACAATTTTCAGTTATTATACAAAACTGAATCCTACAGTTGTAAGTACTGGTCTATGGGCAAGTTTATTAGACTTTTTTTTTTTTAAAACGATTTCTAGTTAGAACTATTTCTGTTCTTTCCACTTCCTACCTAGAGGTGAAAATGGAAAACTGATTTTTTGGATTCATTGCATATTCTAAAATTTAGTAAAACTTATTAGGACAGTGAACTGAGCTATTCATGAATAAGCTTAATATTAGAGAACATAATTTATCATTCTCAAATTTAAGAGGCTTTTTCCCCTTCTGTTATAAGGTCACATGTTCTGATAGACTTCTGTGGAGTCAATATTTTATCCACATTTTAGACCTTGTGAAGGACTGGACCATAGAAATGATATTGTAAGTGATTGAATTTATCTTCTGCTTCCTGCCAGACCCCAATCCCCTCTGCAACAGCTCCTCCTAATTTCACTGTCTCCTCTCATTTCTGCGGTTCTATGTTGCTTCCACCTAAGTGTGACAAGTGTCAGGTATGTTTCTGAGTCAGTCTACGAATTGATCTTGTCTGAATGCTAAAGAGTCAAGGTTTGAACTACGAAGGACAAATTACATTTTAATTCAAAATGAAAAACAGAGTTGTTCATGTGAACACGCAGTCATATAACAAACCTTATCCTTGACGATTAATGCGAGTCACATCCGAACACGGGGCCACTGACTCCCAGTCATTGCCTACTGTGTGCCTGAGAGTCTAAAGCATCCAAGTTCATGGAACAGCCCATAAAACCATTTAGACAATGACTTTAAAGAAGCAATTGAGGGGGCATATTACCACATTTGAAAAAAACGCAGAGAAAGAGTGATAAAAAATAATAGAATCACCAGAATTTTGATAATTTTGTGCTCCTTTCTTTCTTGGAAAGAAGCCACTGATCTGAAGACTTTGAAAATTTTTGAAAAAAGGAGCATTATAAATTTGTAAGAAAAATCTTCTGGGAATTATAGGGTACTGAGAAGCCTCTTTCTTATCCCAAAGATGGAGATTTGAAATTATAAAAATTTACTGGGGAGATAATCCAAGTATCCTAGAGTCTCAGGAGCAGAGATTTGTAATTCATATAGAAAAAAGGTTGTGTTAGTTTGCAATTGATAATGTAACAAGTTTTCACAGATTTAGTGGGTTAAAAGGAGAGAATATGATATTATGATCTTACAATTTCATGGGTCAGAAGATTCACATATATCCAACTGGGCTAAAAGCAAAATACAACCTGTTGTAGCTTCGTAAGATCCCTGTACTCTTTGCTCATGGTCTTCTGCCTCCATCTTCAAAGCTTGCAGAGCTGTGGGGACTATTGTACCACAGCAATCTCTTGTCTCTAAAACCAGCAGTGCAGGGTTTATCAACAGTTTTTCAGTATGGGTTATGGCATATGTAAGTCAGCCTGATAACGTCACCCAACTACTCACCTCACGAACCATAGTGGGGTGGTGTGTTGTCCACTTCTCATTACTGTGATGAAATGCCGGAGAGAATCAACTTGAAGGAGCGGTGATTTGGGGCTCGCAGTTTCAAGGTTTCAGTCCATGGTCACTTGGCGCAAGTCTTTCTGTGCCTGCAGTGAGGCGGAGCATGACAGCGAGGGACACATGGTGGAGAAAAGGGTCAGTGAACGGCAGCCTCAGAAAAAGGGACTCATGACAGAGTGGGGACAAAAACGCATCCTTTGGAGACCTGCTCCCAGTGACCTTTTGCTTCTAAGTAGACTCCCCAAATTTCTACTGCTTCTGAATAGGCTACTCAACTATGAATCCAAGGATTGATGAGACTATAGCCTTTGTGACTCAATCACCTCATGAAAAGCACAGCTCCAAGTACTGCTTCTTTGGGCATGGAGCCTTTGATGCGTGAGCTTTTGAGGGACATCTCAGATCCATAGCATAACAGCCAGACTGGCCTGCCATTGAGCCTGAGGACAAGTCCTACTGTAATCTTGACAGATAATCGTACCAGTGACATCTACAAACTTGGAATGTATAATTCATGCTTCTCATCTCTTTTCTGAAAAGAATCACTTCTTGTAGCTGGGCGAGGGATGTGGAAAGATCATGTCTTGCTCACATTTGACTATAGCTGTAGTTCTCAGAATTCAGGATTGCAAGAGCCTCATAACAGGCTTGTCAAAACACAGATGGCTAGTCCTCACCCCGAGTTGCTGCTTCCGTAGGTCAGAGTGAGACCTGTGAATTTGCATTTCTGTCGGGTTCCCAGGAGATGTTGTTGTGAAGAGCCACCATCTTATGATATTTCAGTCTCTTTAAACCCAAAGATCCTCTGAAACTGATTTTCTTTTTAGATACTTCTGAGGCTGGCTGCTAGTGATTCAGCTTTAGCTGACCTTCTGTGCCATTGCTGAAGTCACTGAATACCTCTGTGTTTCTGTATCACCCTCTGCAAAATGAAATATGTCCTCTAAGGCTTAACAGTGCTTAGGCTCACATGAATAGTGCTATGGATTTGCAAGTATTTATTTTAAAGTATTATTTTGCAGGCTTGGAAAATTCCCCAGAGAAGTCATGGTTAAGTCTCTATCTAAAAATTGAAATCCCTCTATGGCTTCAAAATCATTCACTCTTGAGCACTGGCATATTTGGAAAATAGCTTTTTTTTATCTGGGTCTCTGTGAAGTTATAGTTAAAATAATTTTTAAAGTTAAACTGTCACTAAATCCTAATGCCTGTTGATGCATTTGATCAGACTTTACAAAATTCAAGGAACTTTTAAAGGGCAAGTTGGAGATTTTTGAATAATTTTTAGTGGTTGGAAGTGCAAAAAAATTAAATAGGTCATATAAAGACATTATTAATTATAGATGTTTGTTTCACTTGAACAAATACTGGTTTGATAAGTATATCAAGTTACATTGAAAAATTGTGCCAGAATTTCACAGTGTGTGTATATTCAGTTTTATCTACAAGTCTTCAACCTTGATAAATGTTTACTGTTTTCTTAGAGCAATAACTCACTTAACACTTAGCTTTCTCATTTGATGTTGGTGATAATACAGCACCATCCTCTGTAAAAATGTTTAGACTTCTTAATAACATTACATCATGAAAACATTTTGGGACAGTGTAGGTCACTAGTTGGTTGAAATCTAATGTATCAATATATATTTAAATTCTGCAAAAATTACACAAACAGAATTTTCAGTGGATCTCTGCTTTTCTTAGAGAATAGAGGAAGTCTTTATGACAAATTAACAAAACAAAACGACAATTAAGTACAAAACTAGAAAGAACAGTGGGCTAAGTATAAGATAGGGACAGTTAGGGTTGTCTAGGGAAAAGCCTTCACCAGTTTTGAGGGTAGAAAAAAAAGGGTTTCTGGGTTAGCAGGAGCGTGAAACAGATGAAACCAAGACTCCTGGGTTCACTGAAGCCCCACAACAACTGAGACACTGTCCTGTTTGACAGGGTTTTCTAGCTTGAAAACTACCTTTGGAGATGAACCACCTTATTTTATAAGCTCAGGTATCCTACAGAGTAACACCAACAAAGTGATCACAGTCAACACATCCACGAAAGCTCTACACTGTGGATGAGAGCTGTGTGGACAGGTGACAACAGCTGCTGACACCAAGGACTTCACATATTAGAATTTACCGTTGTGAAATATCAAAAATTAGGTATGAACAGAACCTCTGCATATAAAAATACGCAAATTCAAAGTTTCGTGAATATGTTACAGAACATGAAGAAAATAAGCTAAAATGTAAAGCTCTCCAAACGTCAGCCCAGAAACACATAACAACATGAAAATTTAAAGTCATGGAACATAGAATAAAAAAATAATTTAAAAAGCATTTAGTTTGAGGAAATACCTAAAGACAGCATGATCAAAATATATTTCTTAGACCTGATGACATATAGAAATTCACTAGTACGGAACTCAGGATAGCTCCCAAGCGGAAGCTAAATATGAATCTATACCACCTCTGCCAGTCAGCCTCAGAGGTGAGCGTGAGTGGGTTCAGGGGAGCAGGGGCTGGGCTGCGTCGTGGACGTGCTGTCCTCCATCAGCAGACGGACCCGCCGGCGTGGAGCCGAGCGTGCTGGCCCGAGCTGGGCGTGTCCTGCCGGGCCTCTGCCCCGTGCCGCGCTTTCCTGCTGTCCTAAGCGGAGAAGCTTTGCTGCACCGCGCGGCTCGCCAGGATGCTTCTGCCTTGGAACCAGCCAACCGAGGACTGAGATCTTTGAAACCGCCAGCTCAACAAAATTTTTCTCCTTGCCGGGCGCGGTGGCTCACGCCTGTCATCCCAGCACTCGGGAGGCAGAGCCAGGAGGATTGCTGAGTTCGAGACTTGCCTGGGCTACCTAGTGAGCTCAGGGCCAGCCTGGACTACAAAGCGAGACCCTGTCTCAAAAAAAAATTTTTTTTTTCTCCTTTAAATTGTGCATTTAGGTACTTTGCCCAAGGAATAAAAAATAACCAATCTATCACGCCAAGTTTGGTATGAAATTTTAGTATATTAATGTCAAAGGAAAGACCTGTGGGGGAGAAAGAGAGAGAGAGACAGAGACAGAGCTGAGGACCTCATCGTGGGGGGGGGGGGCGCAGGACAACAACATAACTCTCAGTCTCCGTAATAGGTGCCAAGAGACAGCAGAATATTTTCAATACTTTGGGATAAATATGTTACCAGTTGAAATTAGATTTTAGGGATGAGTAAAATAAAGACACTTAAATAATGAGCATATTTTGTCATTAAAAGACATTCATGTTTAAAAGCTATATTTTGAACTACAACAAAGAGATGAAAGGTCTGTATTATGAGAAAGACCAGTGAACAAAGAAAGCATACTCGTTTAAAGATGCCTAGATAAGAATGAATTGTATAAAATACCAGCTTAATAGCATGTAGGTTGAGATCTAGCTGTCTATATACAGGTATGGATTTAGATAGAGATATTTCCCAAAATACAATACAAATAGCAGGCATGTTGAGAAGGAATGATTTAAATTGAATTATTCTGAAGTTCTTGTGCTGACTTTAGGAGAAAAGATTGCCTTTAGACTTATCTAATGTATATGATAAAATTTCAAGGATACTTATGTAAAAAATAGAATAAACAACTTTGCTGTATGAATTTTTATTTGAATCTACACACAGAAATGAATCATAATACAGAAAAATGCAATATAACTAGAAAAAAGATGCAATCAAGTTGAAGCATACAGATGTGTCCTTTAACTGCATTTACTATCCTATTAGAATACAAATGAAAGACAACTATCCTAATAAATTAATAGATTGTCAGAAACAGACTAAGAACCCTGATTTCTATTCCAAAGAGGAAGGGGAAACAAAACAAGATAAAAGCTCTACTTGTTTCTGTATTTTGTTTAGCAACAGAGCCTATAAATCCATTTAGGTCAACAAAATATTCTAATCTATTTCCTGTGTCCTTCACTTGTTTTCTGTGACATGCTGACTGGTATATTTTGTTTTCAAAGATACTTAGAACAGGCTCAATTATATCCCTGTTTTTTGGCTGGTATCAGACTTTTATAAGCCATCTAACTTAATGCTCTCTATATACTAACAATAATCACATTCATTATTTTCATGCGGACAAATAGAGCATACCACTTGTTTATTTAGAAGAGTAAAATAAAGGATAACAAATCACTTTAAAAAATATGCATTAGTTATCACAATGCACAGAAAACCAATTTGTTTTTACTAACTGCCTTCTAAAGTATTTTTCCATGTAATTTTAGTTTTGTATTTTTATTTTTCTCTTCATAAATTGTTAGAAATATTTATATAGAATAGGAAACTAATAGAAGAATTACAATGAAAAAATATGAGTTGCAGAGAACTCAATTATTTCTTCTATTGAGGTAAAAGAGACAAATAGTAAAAATAATAAAATGTGTAACATATCATTTAGTTATTGTTACAAAATTGCTTAGCAAAAAATCATTCCTCAAGTGAATGGATTAACATAAAAGGCATTCATACTCATAGATCTTAACGTTACTTGAAGATTGGTGGTCCAGGCCTGGATGGTGAACCCAAATGTATTTTCTCATGGGTAGAGTAAGAGAGACCTACAAACATAACTCAGTCATATACTCTATCTGTTAAGATCCTATCTTCTGGTTCAAGTCCAATGGCGAATTCTAACAGCAATGGCACAGTCAGTATTCTCCATCTGTGAAGTGACGTTAAAGACAAAAAATATTTATAAGCAACATTCTGATTCAAACAGCAATAAAAATAAGTAAATTCACTAGACATTTCTATTGTGAATAAATGTTGCTTAGTAAATTCTGTTGTAGCCAATTATAGTATTGCTAGAAAAAATATAGAGATTTTTTAAAAAACCATATAAGTCCAGGGAGATTGATGATAAAAAAGGGAAAAATGATAGGTAGGAAAATACTAACCAGAACAAGTACTTGTGAATTATTTACTTCTGAAGATATTATAATAGTAGTTAGCAGGAGACTACTATATTTTGATGTTGAATTTGGTAAATTTAAAAATAAAAAAAATCAAATTGTGGCAGCTGAACTAAAATTTAATAAAATGACTTTAAGCACAAACCATTATTTAGGATAAAATAGATCTCCAAGATTATGAGAGACTCAGTTCTTCAGACAATATAATAATTTTAAATTTGTATGGACCTAACTGATTAGCACCAAAATATATAAAGCAAAATGTGATAGATCTACCATAGAATTTACCACTGGAGAAAATCACAAATACCTCATATCTTTGGCAATTTTCAGATTTAAAAAATGTAATAATATGCCACGTTTATATAATGTACCAACAAACTGACTTAATGAGCATATCCCCAACAGTTGGAGAATAGACCTTTTTTTCCATTTGACACACTAAGACTTCATATTGTTGTGTTACATAGACCTCAATATCATTAAGATAAAAATCATACATTAAAGATGAAATTTACAATACTTATCCATTTAGAAGAAATAAATATCTACAGTGAAATAAATAAAATTATGATATAAAAATATGCTCACATAATTTTAATGCTTATATTAGAAAAGAAGACTGAAAATTAATTTGCTGTTATTCAAATTAAGATTCTACAAAAATAAGCAACAAAATCAATACAAAGAAAGTAGAAGATAGATCTTAAAGAAATTAATGAAATAGAAAACAGTTATAATGAAGATACTCAACAAAGAAAACTATTTTGAAAGGTATGTTATATACGTATTTATTAATATGTTTGTGGCAATATTTATCAGATGAAAGAGGCAAGGCACAAGTAAAAGACTATTATGAACAATTTTTTTTTAATTTATTTTTTTATTTTTTTATTTTTTTTTACTTCTTTTATGAACAATTTTTAAATAAAAATTCAAACACAAAGGATGGATTTGTAAAAAATGATAGCCTCTGAAAATTTATTTCATAATAAATGGAAATCTAGATCAGTAGTTAAAAATCACCTCATATTGAAAATAGTAAGCCCACATTTATTAATGAATTATTTAAATTTTTAAGGAATATGGACGAGGACTCCCTGAAACATTACTGCCGTAGGCTCCAGTCGCCTGCTCAGTGTACAATGCAGACCCGAGGGGGAAAGAATGAAACTCAAAGACAGAACTAAGAGAGACAGAGAGCAAGGTGTCGGGATGACCAATGCCAGTGCGACTGAAAAGGGCCCTGACCAGCCCAAGCCACTGATTTTGTTTTTTGTTTTGACAGGGTCTCGCTTTGTAGTTCAGCTGTCCCTGAGCTCGCTGTGTAGCCCAGGCAAGCCTCAAACAAGCCACTGATTTTTACTGGTAATCAACTGAAGTAAAGGCGAGGTAAGGCCAAGAGTGAAACTACACGCGAGGACGCACGGTTGTGTGGTTTCTATGGAAATTAACGTCAGCAAGGCTCTATTCTTGAAATAGGACCAGAATATAGAAAATATATGGCTGTAGTTTAGAATATTGTCCTTTGAGTAAGGTTTTAATAGTGGGAACAGGATTTGAGTGTGAGTTCTTCTGACCTTGGCATTGTAAGCTTCGGCAGGGCTTGCTTCTCAAAATAATCCAATTGGGGGGTTAACACTTTACAGCCTGGTTTGGGCATAATCAATATTATAGTCTCCCATAAGATAGTTCTAACCCTACATACATTCTTCATAAAATAGACAAAGAGGACACAACTTATTTTCTAGTATAATCTTTTTACCAAAATGCAGATAAGGATTGTACGTGAAAAGAAAGTATTTCCAAGCAACATTCCAGTTCAAACAGCTGAGCCGTCTTACTCATAACATACAATGCCAACACTCCAAACAGTATTAATAGGCCAAACCAGGCAGAGTATAAAACTGATAAGCCATCCTGATAAAGTTGAGTTTATCCCAGGAATATGAAAGTACTTGATCATCATATAATCAATTAATACATTTCACTATCTTTGCAGATTAAAGGAGGACTATTTGAGCATTTCACTTGAAGCAGAAAATCATTTTGCATAATTGAACATCCATTTACAGTTACCAGCCTTTCTAATTTACCAATAGAAAGTACTCATTCAACCCTTACAGTAAACACCATTCTCTATGGTGGATTTTGGAAATATTTCTTTTAAAATTATGAGTATGACAAAAATTTCTATCTTTCATTTCAACATTAAATTACAGTTTCTTGCAAATGAAATATATGAAACAAATGTACAATTTAGAAAAAGGTAACAGTTATCTACAAATCATATTGTTGGTATGAAAATGAGGTAATTTATTAGAATTAATAAGAGAAAAGTTAGGAAATGATATATGATATGAAGTAAATACAAAATTTAACTGCAGTTATAAATACTAGCAGTAAATTTTAAAAACAACTTTACAAAAACACCAATTTTACTATAACAAAAGTTATAAGTACTCAGAAATGTAAATGTAATGGTATATATGAAATGCCTGCTAGAAAACTTTATTGAAAGAGATTTTTTTAAAAGCCCCATATTCAGGGTTAGGAATGCTCAATATTACTAAGATGCCAATATTCTCTAAATTACAGAGTTTCAGGGTAAATTCAATTAAATTCCCCAAAGGAATTCTGTGGCGTCTGACTAGCTTCAGATAATATTTGAACAGAAGATCAAGGGGTCAAGAAGCACCCGAGTATCCCTGGTGAGTGAAAATAAGGTTAAAAGAACTGCCAGCTACAGAATGTCTGTTAAACTATGCTAATTAAGAGGCTTACATTAGTATGAGTTCAAAAACCGATCAGTGAAAAGTGAGCTCAGAAATCTACTTTCTATACAGAAGTAAGATATGTAACTAACACGGTATCTTATACACTTTACAGCAAAAAAGGAGAAAAGAAGTTCTATAACACACACACAAAATAATTTCCAGATAAAAAGGGTAGAAGTGTACAAATAAGAGGAGACATTTAAGAGAATACTGCAATTCCAAAATCCATAGAACCGTGAAATATGAAAGTTGATTTTTACAGGCACCTTATTTTATGGCAAAACCAAACACCGATCTTTTCCTCCTGATTTCCTCACGCTCGATGTGAGCATCCTCCTATTTTGCTCCGGTGTGAGTGTGTAATGAGTGTGGTTGTGAAATTCCTTCGGGGGTCTGTGGGAATGGTTACGATATACAAGACACGCCCTGTGTATTTCTGACATTAAAAGATTGAATTGGAATTTCTTCTGTTCCTAAGGGTTTTCAACAATAGAATTTGAATACGAATGTTAATATAAAGCATGAGAAACAAATGCATTGTTGTGCATATGTTAATTAGCTCCACACAGCCGGTCCACAATCATTAGTGTTTGAAACCATGATTTCGTTCAAGAAGAAATGAAAAATAAACGGAAAAAGGAAAAGAATCAGCGACACCATTGAGGCCAGGTCAGTAGTTAGCCAGGCTGGGGAAGAGGAGGCGAAACCGGAGGACTTTGCGGACCGGGCTGCAGGACGCCAGAGGGCGCTGCTGAAGGGACCCGTGCGGGCCGTGGCCTCGCCTTGCTCTGTAACCCACGTGCGCGTAGACGTGCTGGCTACGTTAACTAGTACAATAAAATCTAGATTGAAACATTTAAGGATTCTCCTTTTGTTCATTGAAAAAGTGATGATTTTTATTCTCACAAAATTGATTCCATAGCTCACTAAGTCAGATGCCACGTTTTTTAAAAAAATGAAAACGAAGCTCTTATATATCTTGGGTCATGGAGTTGGGGTGTCATGAAGATGAGCCTTTGAAGGAGCGGAAGAGGGAGAGGGGCGAAGTGCCCAGGCCTGGCACGCGGTGGGCGCCGGCTGGGCTGGTGCTGAGCACCGGGGCACCCTGGGAACTAGTGGGTTTTGCCCGGATCCTAAGGGATAGCCATTGTCAGAGGCCACTGCAGCCCCCAGACTGT